>BSBK01001339.1:505000-630000 GCA_027943335.1 Chamaecyparis obtusa | reverse complement strand
TATATTTTGGAGTGATATGTTAAGTGTGATTGGTGTGGTTTTCTATGAGTTTGGTCAATTTGGTGGGCCAACTTGTAAAATATTTTCAAGTCTTAGCCGACTTAAGAACATCAGTATAAAGGTGGACTAAATCATTTGATTTAGGTTGCGATCATGAATTTGGGTGTTGCAATTAGAGATAGAGGCAATGTAGTGAGCCATAATTTAAAGATTACAAAGGATCTAATTAAGCAAAGGAGATGCTATTTCTAGATCAAGTTATTGTTGTTTCCTAACCATTACAACAACTTAAATCCTTTAATAGGGTGGACTTTAACATGTCTTATTGTTAAATCCTTTAACATGGCAAGTTCTTAATTGGAGTTTTAAAACCTCTAGAGAGGTAGATCCTAGCAGGTCTTTTGGTACTTCTAACAGGGTACTAGTCACTTTTAATTGGGTGAATTAGTTTAGTTCTTATTTAGATCTAAAGGATATAGTGCTAGATCTAATGTTTTTCATGGTAATTGTTATAATTGTAATAAGTATGGTCATATAGCTAATGAGTGCATGAAAAGAATAAAAAATTAGAGACCATACAACCCCAACTGGTTGAGACCTAATCTTCTAGGCAATCGATTGGATGTTACCTATTCTATCTGCCACAATTATGGACATACAATAGTCAATTGTAGGATGAAAACTGGTAGAGGAAATGTTGGACCATGGAGAGAAACTAGCATGGTGTGTTACTATTGCAATAAGGTTGGACATCTTTCTAGATATTACAAATCTAAGAAGAATGATAGTGAAGTTTAACAGGTGAATAAGTTTGATAATGACAAAGGAAAGAAGATTACAAATATTGAAGGAATAAAAAATCTAATGAAACACACATGGACTAAGAAAGGTGTACTTAATTCTTCTGAATTGAAAGAGAACTCCACAACACCAGGTAATGTGGAGAATTCTTCATCTGACTAAGTCAATGCTATTGACTTAGGGGGAGAAAATCAAGTAAGATCTATATATGATCCCCTAAGTTACGTGTGTGGTAAGTTTTATCAACATATTTAGATGCCTATTGATGTTTGGATGAATTTGTTAAAGAATATTGTATTTCATATGATTCTAGGTGACTACATAATGATTCTTGTGGAAAAGTGATCATTTGATATTCTAATCAATTGCCAATAGTAAAGGGAACTATTTAGTCATTGCTTGTGAATGTAATGTTATAAAAGTTGAAAAGTGAAATTCATTTGTCACTTTTCTTTCCATGAGTTGAGTTGTGCACTTTCGAGCGATTATAAGGCAATTTGAGGGATTGTGATCAATAGTTGTGATCTTGTGTTGAGATTGAAGTGGTGTTTAAAGAACCCAAACTGGTGAGCAAAGAGGCATTTCTCTATGTTGCAAAGGTTTTATTCTATTTTTTGTGTAGAAAATCAGTGTTGACATTATGGAAACTCTAGTGTTGGTTGAAATTAATGAGGAACCAAGGCTTGTTTTCAAATTGTATCCTATGAACATGATAGATAATGATTTGGTAGGCGCTTTATCTTCAATTCCTCATGGTGTATTATTAACTGAAGACATAAGATCATTTATCCATTGCAAGGTTGAATATATTGGCTCGAATTCTATATTCAATGCATATACCAAACTATGTAATAAATCTAGATTAAAGGATCAACAAAAACATTTGATTGACAAAGGTTTTACCTATATTGTCGACCTACCTGATGTTTTTCAGACTAATTGGATTAGGTATGTAATGAGTCAAGTTCATGATCAATTTATTTAGTTGGATAGGCCACATAAGATTACCAAGGAGTTAATTCATGCAATAACTAGTTTATGCGCGACTGGTGGCTTACATGTTCTAAGGATGATACTGAAAAATGAGGTTACTCATTTGAATAAGTCAAGACAAGATCAGAGGGCCATGATGATCAATGATATTGAAAACATAGAGGTCAAGTTTGTGTCAATGGTAATCAATTACAAGGTATATCAATCGAGCCAATTAAATAGTGTACCTAGCAGAGGAATTCATGATACATTTCGGATGGTGAAGGATAATGTACAATACCACCTATGTGAGGTCATGAGGAGTCAATTCTTTGTCAACATGGAGCAAATAAAGGACAAAAAGTAATTTTTAAAGTATGGGTTTGTATTGGTATATATTTTTCTACTTGCAAAATCATTTCCCTAGTATCAATAATATTCAATGGTCAACCAATAAACCGACAGTAGCCCATATCAATGAGTGCATAAGAATGTTAGGAAATAAATTTACTAGTGTCATGTGGGGTTATTTCAAATACTTTAAAAAATGAATGCATGAGAGGAAAAGGATCCCAACCGATATAGTGGAAAAATATAAAGAAGATATATGTTTCATTGTGAGTATAGATACATGTTTGATGTAGGAAGTACAACTAAGAACCTCTTGAGATTTACCAATGGGATATGAAATTGATGGTGATATTATATCACTTCATTCTAATGAGTTATTGTCCAAACCAATTGATGTAAGTACCCCCAGGTTTGGTACCTATGAAGAAACATTTTTGAATATTTATTCATAATTGATGAAACTAGTGATAGAAAGAAGAGTGAGGAAAATAGTTGATGACCTAGCCAAGAAGAGTGGTATTAATAAGGAAATGATGGATAATATCAGGTAGAATTTTATAAGTGATGAAGCTGGTACTTTTGGTACTACTGCTAAATATGTAGAGGTAGAGGTTGTCTCTTCTACAACCAATAAGGAAACATGGAGAAAAAATAGAAGTTCAACGGTGAAAATGGAGACTCCTTCTCCTATTACTAGAGTACAATAAAATAGGAAAAACATCATCATAGATTAAAGCATCAATGACTAAGGAAAAGGAAAAGGTAAAATCGCCTGTAACTAAGAAGAGGACTTAAAAGAGAAAGAAGGAAATAAGTCATGGGTATAACGAGTCAAAAAGAAAGAGGAGTAAGAAAGATACAATAGAGGAAGAAGAAGCTAAAATAGAATTAGATTTTGACCAAGAAAAATTAAGGGCCAGTAGTAATAATTCAAAGGTTGTTGGCATGACAACTAAAAAATTAGTCAAACTAGTGACTAGGAGATCTAATACAACACACAACATAGTTGAAGAAATCAGAGAATATGGAAGTGTCACTAAGGAAAGTGGGTGGTATGAAAAATTTGATGATGAGCATAGGAAAAAGATTGAAGAATCTATTATATACAACATGCACAAATTCTATAGAGGGCCTAACAAACTACATAAGATGATACCTAATATATTATTCAAGAAGATTGTTGCTAGGTGGAGGTATGCCCTAAAAGTAGATAAAGAGATGTTAGAACAAACTTTGGTAGAACTAGAACTTGAATTGCCTGTTGAAGTTGTGGAGAGTACAATTACATTCCTAAGGCCAAAATTTAGAAGAAGGAGCAGAGTATGCAGAATACTAATAAGTGAATATCAAGCAGTTTATGCAAAGACTTTGGACATCATAAAGAAGGAATTGGAGAAAGAAGATGAGCCAGTGGATGATGATGAAGAGGAACAAAAAGCTCAAGAGCCTATCAATGAATAGGTAAAAATAGATGATTTTTTTGTACAACTAATAAAGTAATTGAAGAAATTATCAGTGATGTACCTTTTGAGACCCCTCAACAAGTTCCTATTATTGAAGTAGAAGATGTGTAAGGAAGAGTTGAAACTCAAAAGGATCAGATAATAAAGGTTGGGGTACCTATTATAACTACTACAATTGCACATAAGGAAGATGAAGTTGTTACGATTTTTACAATCGATGGTGAACTTGTAAAGAAAATTAAAGTTCAAGAAGTTTATGTTGCGGTGCAATTAGCAAAAAGGAAATTGGATCTAGGTGTAAGTTCAAGTCAAAAAAGGAAAGAAGGCCAATATCTATTCTTAAGGAAGAACTTGTAGAAGAGATTAGAGATGAGGATGTTGAGTTCATTCAAGGACCTATTGATGTTGCCAATATGAGGCCCACTGAACTTATGAGAATGTGTGAAATACTTAAGATGAAAGCTAAAAGAGATAAGCTTAGAGTTGAAAGAAGTAAGAACAAGTACTTTCATTTGATAGGGACATTCTTGCAGATCTTGTATCTAAAGTTGACTATGATCCTAATGCTACACCGATTGAGCAGATAGATACTTTGATCAATGTTATCACTAAGGAAGTTACAAGTTTGGAGGAAGTTGTAGAGAATAGAAATTAGATGAATTATGAGAAGAACATAATTGATAAGTTAATGGAGTCCATTGCAACAGATAAAGTGAAACTTAAAGCTCATGTGGACCAGGTGAAAGAAATTTTGAAGGAGATTGGTAAGTTACTTACCTAAGTTTTAGATTTTTCTATGTTTACACATGATTTGGAGCTAAAGAGAACTGAAGCTCAATAGGAGCTTAAATCTTTGATTGATAATTTTGATCCTATTTTACATTCAAATACCACTTATGGATCACAAGTTAAGGTTATAAATCATAAGTTGAAGACTTTACAATCCAAGCAAGACAAGAGGATATCTACATTGTTGGATTTGCAGACTTATTTGATACCTTTAGTAGATGTTATGCAACAAAATGTTAGATATTCAGAGGTATTACTTGAATCACCATATATGAGTGTACTTGAATCTATGTAGGAGTTATCTTCTATGCTACATGGTCAGATTCAAGCCATAAAACATTTGCAGGAGTCATGGAAAGATTCATTAGAGTCAGCCAAAACAAAATTTAAAATTATTTTTGAAAGACTATGACTGGTGAGATGATTTCATTTTTGGTATGAAATTGTGTACCTTTACCATTGTTGTCAAAGGGAGAGTGATCGTTGCAGTGAAAATAAAGCTAAGGGGAGTAGTGTATGTATGGAATTTTTCACTATTTCTTTCCATCAATGCTAAAGGGGGAGATTGTTGGCATTATGATGGATTTTGGAGTTGGATTGCAGAGTTTGATGTTTTAGAGTTTGGCATTGATGGAAAATCTATCAAATCTATAATAATTGATGATATTGATTGACTTATTGGATAGGTAAAGGTATATTATGCTAAGTATTTTGACGGATGAACAAGGAGATAGTATCAGAGAATGTTTTAAGTAGAGATGAAGTTAGATGAAACTTTTGGAGATGAGATCATTCTTGGTAGTTTTCCAAGGTTAGAGAAGGACAATGTTACAACCACAACTATTAACTCAATGTTTTGGGTGAGTTAGCATTTTGGTGATGTGTTTAGTATGAATCGGTTGTGCTACCGATTGGTTCTTGTTGATCAAATGATCAAGACGGTTGATTTATGGGCTGATATGTCAATATATTTTGGGTCGACATGTTAGGTATGGGGTAAACCCACAATAGTGGGTTACACTTTTTTGCCTGAACGGACACTAAACTCTACATTTTCAAAAAAAACTTTAAGATTTGGATGCATATTGTTGTTAAACCATTTGAAATTGGAAGATGAAGTAAATTAGAGTCTTTTAAGATTTTCTATCTAGATTCTAAATATATTTTTATTTTTCATTTTTTAATTGATTTGAATGGTTTTGCCTTTCTCCCACAAAAATTGGTATGATGTTGAAAATGTCATTTTCAAAGAGTTACATTATTTTCATAGAGCATAACATTTTTTCTAAAATAGATATTGTACACTCAAAATGTGCACTTCTCTAAGTCATGACTTCCAAGAGAATCCATGGATTGGAAAACTTTGAGAAAGTGACTTAGAGCTCCCTGGGCATGGAGTCACAAGGGTGTTTAGAATGCTCTCAGCTAGAGCTATTAAGCCAATAACCTTGCTAGTAAACCATGCAATGGGAGATTCAAAGAGACAAGGGCAAGAATGCCAATATATTCAAGAATCAAGATGAAAATGCAATTCAAATATGCTAGAAATGAAGATGCAACTAAGCTATGGAAATGAAAGTGTTACAAGCCTTTGCTAATTAAACTAGGTGAATTAAGATAGAACATGAAAGGAAAGTAAACTAGAATGCTATGAAAGCTAAGCTAAATGCAAGAATGAAAGCTAAATGAAAGAAGATCTCCAAAGCTCCAAAATCACCAAGAAATCCTACAACATAAGATTAGTATGAAATAATTGATCCTAGAATGAGAAGAGAGCTCTTCTTTTAAAGAAAGTGAGAATCAATGGACGATGGAGATTAAGAGGCAAAAGATTTCATCAAGGGTGGAGTTTGAAAAAGGGAAGCAATCCATGTGCACAAGTTTCCTCCAATGAGAAAGATGTGTTGAATTTTGACTCTCATGTGAGACAAAAAGCCTTTTTCTCCTTTTTATAAAATAGGAATAATGCTTTATTTGTGCAACTTAGGATGAGAGGAAAGTGGGGGATTTTTAATTAATAAAAGGGGAGGGAATTCCTTTTAATTAAATAAAGACTTAGGATAAAATGGTTATCCCATAGAATATAATTGAATAAATGATAGAATTAGGATTTGATCAAGGAAATTGATTTAATTTTGAAAATATTGAGAATATTGATTCAGGAAATTGATAAATTGCAAGAATGGGGCCCAAAGTCTAGGAGACCATTTTAGGGTGCATACATTTGCCTCTCTTTGACTAATGTGAGATCGATTTGGGATCACATGTAGTCAAAGAATGAAGTTGAAATGTGAGATCGATTTGGGATCACAAAACAACCTAGACGTGTGTTCGATGGATGGGAACACATTAGGACAAAGGTATGCTGATTGAAAAAGACAAGGCCAACACCCCTATAAATAGGTAATTGTCAAGTCTAAGATAAGAGATAAGAATCTCAAGCAAGGTTTGATAAGACTAAATCAAGGATTGAAGTTTGATAGGTACTACCCCCTCATGATCAAAATCAAAATGAGATAGAGGAGAAATAGTAAATTGATAAATTTGATCAAATCAAACTAAAGATAAGGTTCTTGATGTAAGATGAAAGATATAAGGATCACATAACCAAGGTAGATCATTAAGCACGAAAGATTATACCCCAAGGTTGAATTAGAAGAAAAGAAGTAGGGTGAAAGTGAATGGAAGATAGAAGTTTGGAAGAGGTGGAAAGAAATGAAGAGAAGAAAGAGAATTTGCCTCAAGAAAGAGGATGCCTCAAAATCAATCAACTGTTTAAGATAGGAAATTTTGATTGAGATCACTAAAGAAGATAAGGAAATGAAGATCAACACATGATCATAGTTGATTAAAAGTCCAAAAGAAAGATGAAGGAAAAGCTCTCTCCATATGCAAGATGCAAGACTAAACCAACATGAACTTAAGAATGCAAGCTACTATGAAAAGTGGTTTACTTTCAAGGTCACAAAGCCATTAGACTCTAATAATCATCATCGAGCTTTATTGGTAGTGTTGCAAGATCATACAATGCACACTAGTATAACTATGTGAATCTGAATATGATCTATATCAGATAGGTATGTGGGAATCCCACTTAAGCATCAAAGACATGTAGGTAAAGATGGCTAGTGCAGTGAGGTTCCCTAAGTTTAGTATAGCAAGATTATGCTCACATCAAGACACAAGAAAGTCAAGCTGACTATAAGCATGCACTTGCAAAAAATAGTCAAGGATAATACATTGTAGATCCTAGTGTCAAGTGGAACAAGCAAAAATGCTCATGATAGTTGAGATCAACAAAATATACCCACAAGCAGAAAGCAAATAAAACATGTCCTTGTGCCCCCAGTATTCTAGCTTGGCATCATCAAAAACTATTAAGGAGAGAACACTTAGCAAAGAAATCATCATAGACAGCACACAAAGAAATAAAGTCAAACAAGTCTCAGCAAGTCAAGTGTTTAAGTGCATCTGTGTAAGTCATAGAATCAAACTTTGAGTATCGCATCTGCCAGTGGAAAATATCATATCATGGTAGACTGTGGGTAGGATATTTGATAAGTGTTGAGAAACACTTGATGCTAGGGTAGTGTTGAAAAACACAGTTGGGGTGGTGTTGAAAAATACCAGTTGTAAGATGTCCTAAAGACTAACGCATCCAAGAGACCAAAGCTAACACAATTATGCCCCCTAGACAAAGACAAAGACCAATTCCAAACCAAGGCAACAAGGACAAGACATGATGGAGAAAGGCTAAGTGTCAAGGATGTGTGCTAAGAAACAAGGGTGCAAAAGGCCTCAAGTAGCACCTGTTTCCAGGTTTTCACCACTTGAAATATTTTTTTTATTTTTTCAATTTTTTTGTATTTTTGCTACCAAGGTGCCTGTTTCCAGGTTTTCATCAAGGCACTTTTTCTTCTTTTTTTTTGAATTTTTTGCAATTTTGTATTTTTTGTATTTTTTTTTCAGGACTTTATATGCTTTTTAGGAATTTTTCAGCATCATATATGATTTTTTTTGGAATTTTTTCAGGATCAATAAATATGTACAAAGGATGCCCCCAGACAGAACATGCATCATGGATAGAACTTCTTCAGGTGTAAGACATTGATAGGATCAGGGAGTTGCTCTCCCTCTTCAGTAGATAACAAATAAGCACCTATCCCAAACATGGCAGTAATGATGTAAGGTCCAAGCCAATTAGGTTTGAATTTGCCCTTTTGATCTCTATGTTGTTGGTTCTTAGGATTCTCACGTAGGACAAGATCTCCCACTTGGAATTCTCTAGGGTGAACCTTTTTGTTGAAAGCTTTGGACATGCACTTTTGATAGACCCTCATATGGTCAAATGATGCTTTTCATTTCTCATCAAGAAATTCTAACTCTTGGAGTCTCATGGCGCGATAGTCTTCATTTGTAACTAGACCTTTGAGGGAAACCCTAAGTGAAGGAATCTCAACCTCTAAAGGTAACACTACTTCAACACCATAGGTAAGGGCAAAATGAGTAGCCCTTGTAGGAGTACAAATACTCATTCTATAAGCCCACAAAGCCAAATTTATCTGTAAATGCCAATCTCTACCATTCTTATGAACTATTCTATGGAGAATTTTAAGAATGGTTTTATTTGAAGCCTCTACTTGACCATTTCCTTGCGAGAAGTAAATGGAGGACCAATGTTGTTTAATCTTGAATTATTTGCAAAGTTGCTTAAGGTCCTTATTTTTGAATTGACCTCCATTGTCAGTGATAATCTCAGAAGGCATGCCATATCGACAGATGATATGGTTTAGGATGAAAAGAGAAACTATCTTGCCCGAGGCAACAGAAAGTGGGACAATTTCTACCCATTTAATAAAGTAGTCAATAGCAGTGATGATAAATTTGTGTCCACCTGAGGAGTTGGGATGAATCTACCCAACAAGGTCAAAGGCCAAGCAATGAAATGGCCAATGAGATATAGAAGGAATAAGCTCCTTGCCTGGAGCATGTATCAGGTGACCATGTTTTTGACACTTTTCATAGGATTTTGCAAAAGCTACTGCATCCATTTGCATGGTAGGCCAATAGTACCCCACCCTAAACAACCTTCGGGCCATGGAAAGACCATTGGAATGTCCCCCATAGATGCCCTCATGAATGTCAACTAACACTTGATCGAATTCCTCCTTTTCTAAGCATATAAGAAGTGTCCCATCTAGACCCCTCGTATACAAATCACTAGAGATAAGGGTATGGCGAGAGGCATTTCGGGTAAGATTTCTTCATTCAGAGCAGTTAAAAGTGTCAGGGATAATGCCATCACAAAGGTACGAGTAAATGACACCATATCGGGATGAGTGATGACCAACAAGGGTACAAATGACATGGCTTTCTTGGGAGTCATAGATAGGATAGTGTAGCTCTTCCACTAGGAATTCAAATATGGATTCATGTTGTTTTAATTGAAGGAGTGAAGCAAGTGTAGCCATAGCATCGACTACTTTATTTTCTACTCTAGGGATTTGCTGAAATGTGATGAATGTGAAGTACCGTCTCAATGAATCAACCATTTTCTTGTAAGGTACCAATTTTTCATCTTCTATTTGATATTCTTCATTAACCTGGTTGATTATCAGCCGTGAATCCCCATAGATATGTAGTTATGTGATTCTCCATTCTATAGCCATTTTGAGCCCATTTGTCAAAGCTTCATACTCCACAATGTTGTTTGTACATGGGAACAATAACTTATAAGACTTAGGGATTGTATACCCATGAGGAGAAATAAACAACACTCTAGCTCCTGAACCATTTTGCATAAAAGAGCCATCAAAGAACATCTTCCATGTTCTCTCAGTCATGTAAATAAGGTGCTCATCTGGAAAGGCAACTTGAATTGGTACACCATCTTGAATTGGGAAGTCAGCCAATTGATCAGCTATGGCTTGTCCTTTTATAGCTTTATGCTCAATGTATTCTATGTCAAATTTTGAAAGAATCATCATCCATTTAGCAAGTCTACCTATGAGGGCAGCCTTACCGAGCAAATAATTGAGAGGATCAATTTTTTCTATGAGGTGTATTGTATGTGCAAGCATGTAATGTCGCAACTTTTGGGAAGCAAACACCACTGCAAAGAAAGCTTTTTCAATACTAGTGTAATTAACCTCATATAAGACAAGTGTATGGCTGATGTAATATATGGCTCTTTCTTTCCCATTTTCATCAAGTTGAGCCAGTAATGCCCCCAAGGAAGATTCTATTGCTGAAACATATAGAATGAGTGGCTTTCCTAGGATAGGAGGCATTAGAATAGGAGGATTTGCCAAATATTGCTTGATTTGGTCCATGCTCTTCTGACAATCCTCATTCCAGATACATTTAACTCCTTTATGCAAGTTCTTATTGAGAGGTTGAGCTCTATCTGCCAGTTGTGAAATGAACCTCCTTATAGATTGAAGGCATCCTTGAAGACTCCTCATTTGACTGATGTTTTTAGGAGGTGGCATATCCATGATTGCCTGGACCTTTTCGAGGTCTACCTCTATTCCTTTGGCTGAAATAATGAATCCCAGAAGTTTTCCAGAGGTGACGCTAAATGCACACTTTTTTGGATTTAATCTTAGTTGGAATTGTTCCATGCGATCTAGAATGATTTCCAAATCACCTAATTATGTATCCCTTTTTTTAGATTTAGCCAAGGTGTCATCCACATAATCTTACATATTCTTATGCATCATGTCATGAAAGATAGTTGTCATAGCTCGTTGGTAGGTAGCTCCTGCATTCTTTAATCCAAATAGCATAATGTTCCAGCAATAGGTACCCCATGCACAAGTGAATGCAGTCTTTTCCTAGTCTTTAGGAGCTATCTTGATCTGATTATATCTAGAAAAACCATCCATCAATGAATAGATCTCATAACTCGCGGTCATGTCCACTATCATGTCTATATTTGGGAGTGGAAAATCATCCTTTGGGCATGCTCTATTGAGATCTCTAAAGTTTGTGTAGATGCAAATGGATTTGTCATGTTTTGAAACTGGTACAATATTTGAGATCCATTCGGCATAATAAATAGCTCTTATGAACCCTGCACTAAGGAGTTTTTCTAATTCTACTTTGACTAAAAGAGCTATATGAGGATGCATTTTTCTCAATTTTTGTTTGACTTGTTTCACACCTGGAGCTATGGAAAAGTGATGCATAAGGACATTAGTATCCAATCCTGACATATCTGAGTAAGTCCAAGAAAAATTAATCTTCTTCCTCTATAAGAACTTGGTGTATGCTTCCCTTTCTAGAGGTGACAAGGACTGAGCCAAGTGCACTATCTACAGAGCCGCATCTATACCCAAGTTGACCGCTTGCATTGGCTCAACAAGAATTGAAGATCTGTCTTGAAAGTAACTTGGGAGATGATCAAGTACCTCATCCTTAGGTGCCTCAGAGAGGTTTTCACCCTTGGATACATCATTTATTTTTACTATTTTTGGTTCTGACATCGCCACACAATGGTTTTCACCATCAGAACTCTTATTCTTTTTTTCCTTTCTTTTTATTTTTTGACTAAGGTACTTGATGTCTGGCTCTGTCATGCTTGTAGCTAGTTCACTAGTGGAAGAGACTACGAGTTCAATTGCATTCAGGTAACAAGTTATCTCATAGTCATTCTAGAATGTTAAGAGCTCAGGCTCTTGATAACGTTGGGACCAATCAATGAGGTGAGGATTAGCAAGAGGTAGGTCAATGGAAGGTTCAAGATTGTGGATGTGAATGGCATTATCTCTGGTGATCAAAGAGTTAGAGTCTGTCAAGTATCCTTCTAAGTCATCCAAATCAAGATTCATCCTACCAAGTGAAGAATCGTCCACTAAAGTGACCTGTGGATTCAAATTCGTAAATCCTACACGTGACTCGTTAGCTACTTCAGGATGAGAACTATAAGTATGGACAACATCAACGTCCATGTCAACTATGGAAGAATCAGAGAGAGACTCCCATTCATACTCGTGTGAATCTGTATCTGAATCCCGGCTGGGATGTTTACACCATGCATGTTTTTGATGTCTTGATGTGGAGGCTCTAATATCACCAAGGGTGACAACCTCTCGAGCACCATTCATGTACTAATGTTCTTGGACAAGATCTTCAACAGTGGATTCTTCTTGTTCTAGGCTTGAAATTGTTGTAACTGGATTATCTGAATCTCCCCAAAGGAGATTGGTGGAAGGGACCCAATCTTCACACTTATCTTGTTGATTTGTTAAATTTGGCATGTATCTCAGCTCATCTTCACTATTCAACTCATTAGGGATAGGAGCAGTTTTCTTGTCATGACTTTCAAACCCTAGGCCAACCGTCTTCTTAGAGTTGCATCCAAAAAGAGCATGATCGAGAGGTTTAGCCCTAGCATCCAATCTATGACTAAGGGGACCATGTCTTGGATAGCCCATATTTTTGACAAAAGTGCACCATCTTCCATAAGCCTTAGGAGAGGGAGAGAAGTTCTCATTGTGCATGTACTTATCTTCTCTATAAATCCAGTCCTTAACAGCCACCTCTTCTTTCTCATCTTGGATAGGGACTAAGAACTCTACAAATGTGCCAAAAAAGGTCATGGCTGAAGAGAAGGGTCTCATCTCTTGGGAAGGCTTGCCATAGGACCTGGGTGAAACTAGAAGTTTTGTAAAGGAGTCAAGTTGATACCCCCCCATACCAAGGTCCATTGATTTGAACTTATCTTTGCACTGTGCTAGAGTCGCATTGAAATCCTCTACTTCTCTATTGAGGGGAACATGAGTCTCTGCTGAAATGGAATTGACAGATAATGTGCTATCCCTAGGTATACATATTTCTACTCCATTGTACGAGAACTTAACAAATTGGTGGTAGGTGGATGGCACTACTTGCATCTCATGGATCCATGGCCTACCAAGTAAAATGTTGTAAGCAAGAGGACCAACATCAACAATTTGAAACAAAATGTCCTTCTCCATGGGGCCAATCCTAACAGGAAGGACAACCAACCCCTTGGAGCTCCTTTTTGCCCCATCATAGGCTTTTATTGTGATCTTCTTTCGCACATCTATGACCTCTTCTGAGTAACCCAATGTTTTCAATAGACTTAAAGAACAAATATTGAGCCCAACACCCCCATCTAGCAACACACACCTGACACAGGTTTTATGGATCATGACTTCAATGTGAAGGGAAAGATTATGCAGGTGGCTCAAAGCTTTGTCATCATCTTCTGAAAAAGTGAGGTAATGTGGGATCGCAAGATGATTGACCATGTTTTGGAAATGACATGTTGTTAGGAACATTTTCTATGCACAAGGCATCTTCAAGGACATGCTTATGTCTTGGGGACAATTCCAAGAGTTCAAAGATTGAGATTTGAGCTGGGGTTCTCTATAATTGGTCAACAAGATTATAGCTCATTTTAGGATTAACTGCTGATTTGGTGGTGACATTCTTGGATGCCACTTGCTTTGGTTTACTAGGTGGGTTGGAACTAGGACCTCTAATGACTACAGGTCCTTGGCTTCTCGTGACAACATTAAGAGCTTGGGATGACCTTTTAGAGTGAGAATCCCTTAGCACCACCATAGGTTATTCATCAAATATAGGAGGAGAGCCCATATCATAACCATAAGGATCCTTGTCCCTCACCATGTTGACATTTTACTCCACAACTTCAAGCATATTGACCACATTTTCTGCAGCTGTGTAGGTATAGTTGATTTCGGCCTTGCCATTCTTTGGTTTAGAGGTTTCCCCCTTCTCATATTTAGGCAAAGGCTCTTTGAAAGCCTTGTGATCAACATTAGTGTTCAAACCATCCACCTTAAGTTTTCCACTCTCAATGAGGTCTTGGATGATATGTTTTAGTTTCCAACAATGTTCGATATCATGTCCAATACCATTGTGGAATTTGCAGAAAGCCTTCTCATCCCACCAATGAGGTTTAACATTAGGAATATGGTGCTTTGTGGGATCTTGAGGATGTGCAAGATTGTTGGAAATGATCATTTTGAAGACATCCTCATAGGAATCACCAAGCTTTGAAAACTCACACCTTTCTTTCTTAGGCTTTTCTTGGTACCTTAGCTTATGTTCTTGTTGGCTAGATGTGTTGAGCTTCATTGCTTCAACAACACTAGATAAGTGAAGAACACCTTGATCCTTAGGTTGAGAAGAGCCCACCACTCCATCGTTAACCACTTGCTTGTTCTTATTCTAGTGCAAGTTTTTCCCTTTGTCCTTATTAGCATTGTGGTTGTTTTGACCATTGTTATTTTTGTTGTTGGTCAAAATTCCTTGCTCTTTCAACACTTCCTCAATTCTACATGTGGTTTCGACCATGGTGTCAAAGGATTCAAAGACCATTTTCCTCACTTTGTACTACATCTCAGTAATCAAGTTGCTAATAAGAATGTCAATCTTCTCCTTCTCAGGAATGGTCCTGGAGTATCGAGAACATTGACATCTCCATCTTTGCAAGAAAACCAAAAATGACTCCCCTTGATTTTGTTTCAAGTTACATAGGTCCAACATAGTGATAGATCTCGAAAGATTATAGGAGAAGTGTTGGATGAATCTATGAACAAGTTCTTTGAAAGTTTTGACAGGGGGAGTAATATTGGTAAACCACTCCATTGATTGACCTTTGAGACTCCTTGGGAATAACCTCATGAGATAGGAGTCATCTTGATGAAATTCAAAGCTCATAATGTAGAATTGGCGCACATGGTCATGTGGGTCCCCATTACCATCATACTTGTCATATTGGGGGATTTCCACCTTCCTAGGAAAATCCTTCATACTCACACTCCTGTCAAAAGGATTAGGACAAATTGAGTCAAGTGAAAAGGAGCTCTTAGGTGCCAACACCTTTTCCATCATACGCTTGAGTTGTTTGATCTCCTCTTTTTGGGATGGTCCTTCCTTCTTGATCTTTCTATCCACATCAAAGTTGTAAGGAACCCTAGCACCCTTGTTGATCAAGCTCTCTAGGAACTTATCCTTGTTTTGCTCTAGATACCTCTCCACATATTGTTGGAAGAGTGGTTCTTGTTGCATCCTCATGAAGTCTTGAGCATCAAAACTTGAGCTAATTCCTCTATTTTGGGAGCCATGATGAGCTCATTGGGAGGGTTTTCTTGAGTTCCTAGGAGGTGTTTATCTCCTATAGTGAGCATGTTGTGAAGTCCTTCTTCCTCTAGGACTAGGAGATCTTGAAGGGGTCCTTGAACACCTTCTACTTCATGGGGTTCCTGAAGGAGTAGATGGTGGAGAGTTGTTTCCACTGTTGGTACTGTGTGTGTGAAAATTGTACCTGATCTGTAGACACAACACTCAGTAAAACATTAGAGGTTAGGGATAATTAAAATCGTGCAAAATTGAAATCTAATCTAACCAAGTGATTTACTGCCTTCTAGTAGGTGCAAGATTAATGTTCTCAGATTGTTATCGAGATCAGTGACCTAGACGACACCTAAACGAAGGATTTGAATGCAATTGATCTAGATATGAATTGAATGCAATTAATCTATATTTTTGGCATTTTCTATGCAATAAAAATGATAAACTGATATGCTATGAATGCTATTGAAAACTGATATGAAATGAATGCTAAATGATCTAACAATGAAGATTCTAACAATGATATGAAAACTATGAAATTCTATGCTAAGATATAAAAACTATGCAATTGAAATTGATCTCACAAAGCTTTGAATTCGCAAGTTGATTCTCTTAGCCTCCAATTCTCCAACGTGATTGTGCAAAATATGAGATGCTTGGATGCAAATTTGAGAGATGATTGAGAGATGAATTATGAAGAGATGAGCCTTGTTTTTATAGAAATCCAAGGCTTTGGAGGTGCATGAGAAAAAGCCATAAATCACTCAAATAACCCAGGTTGATTTTTGAGTTATTTTTAAATAAAAGATAATTAACTCACAAAAACATGCAAAAGCTAAGTTTTAACTCAAATTAGAAGTTTAGATCAACTTTAAAACTCGAAAAGATGTTGAGTTTCAAAAAGCTAACAACTTGCATTGATTTTCCAATTTTGAGTTTAACTGGTCCTTGAATGTGCACATGGATAATTATGATTTAATAAATAAATAAAGTGATTTATTCTCAACTTAACTACTTTTTGAAATAAAATAATTAATTTATGGGTTAATTAACTATTTTACCAAACTTTTATTAAAAATTATATTATTAAATAATGACAACATGCTTTAATTAACCCAGAAATGTGTGTGTGAAAATTGTACCTGATCTGTAGACACAACACTTCAGTAAAACATTAGAGGTTAGCTATAATCAAAATCATGCAAGATTGAAAACTATCTAACCAAGTGATTTACTACCTTCTAGTAGGTGCGAGATTAATGTTCTCAGATTGTTATCGAGATCAGTGACCTAGACGACACCTAAACGAAGGATTTGAATGCAATTGATCTAGATATGAATTGAATGCAATTAATCTATATTTTTGGCATTTTCTATGCAATAAGAATGATAAACTGATATGCTATGAATGCTATTGAAAACTGATATGAAATGAATGCTAAATGATCTAATAATGAAGATTCTAACAATGATATGAAAACTATGAAATTCTATGCTAAGATATAAAAACTATGCAATTGAAATTGATCTCACAAAGCTTTGAATTCGCAAGTTGATTCCCTCAGCCTCCAATTCTCCAACGTGATTGTGCAAAATATGAGATGCTTGGATGCAAATTTGAGAGATGATTAAGAGATGAATTATGAAGAGATGAGCCTTGTTTTTATAGAAATCCAAGGCTTTGGAGGTGCATGAGAAAAAGCCATAAATCACTCAAATAACTCAGGTTGATTTTTGAGTTATTTTTAAATAAAGGATAATTAACTCACAAAAACATGCAAAAGCTAAGTTTTAACTCAAATTAGAAGTTTAGATCAACTTTAAAACTCGAAAAGATGTTGAGTTTCAAAAAGCTAACAACTTGCATTGATTTTCCAATTTTGAGTTTAACTGGTCCTTGAATGTGCACATGGATAATTATGATTTAATAAATAAATAAAGTGATTTATTCTCAACTTAACTGCTTTTTGAAATAAAATAATTAATTTATGGGTTAATTAACTATTTTACCAAACTTTTATTAAAAATTATATTATTAAATAATGACAACATGCTTTAATTAACCCAGAAATGTGTGTGTGAAAATTATACCTGATCTGTAGACACAACACTTCAGTAAAACATTAGAGGTTAGCTATAATCAAAATTATGCAAAATTGAAAACTATCTAACCAAGTGATTTACTACCTTCTAGTAGGTGCGAGATTAATGTTCTCAGATTGTTATCGAGATTAGTGACCTAGACGACACCTAAACGAAGGATTTGAATGCAATTGATCTAGATATGAATTGAATGCAATTAATCTATATTTTTGGCATTTTCTATGCAATAAGAATGATAAACTGATATGCTATGAATGCTATTGAAAACTGATATGAAATGAATGCTAAATGATCTAACAATGAAGATTCTAACAATGATATGAAAACTATGAAATTCTATGCTAAGATATAAAAACTATGCAATTGAAATTGATCTCACAAAGCTTTGAATTCGCAAGTTGATTCCCTCAGCCTCCAATTCTCCAACGTGATTGTGCAAAATATGAGATGCTTGGATGCAAATTTGAGAGATGATTGAAAGATGAATTATGAAGAGATGAGCCTTGTTTTTATAGAAATCCAAGGCTTTGGAGGTGCATGAGAAAAAGCCACAAATCACTCAAATAACTCAGGTTGATTTTTGAGTTATTTTTAAATAAAGGATAATTAACTCACAAAAACATGCAAAAGCTAAGTTTTAACTCAAATTAGAAGTTTAGATCAACTTTAAAACTCGAAAAGATGTTGAGTTTCAAAAAGCTAACAACTTGCATTGATTTTCCAATTTTGAGTTTAACTGGTCCTTGAATGTGCACATGGATAATTATGATTTAATAAATAAATAAAGTGATTTATTCTCAACTTAACTGCTTTTTGAAATAAAATAATTAATTTATGGGTTAATTAACTATTTTACCAAACTTTTATTAAAAATTATATTATTAAATAATGACAACATGCTTTAATTAATTAAATAAGAATTTAATCAATTATTCATAAGAATTTTGATTTATAGTCAAAATTAAATAATATAATTAATAATAGATATAATTAAATTTAATTAAATAATTAAGTGGCAAATATTAAATCTAATTAATTAAATATGCAAAATATTTAATTAATGAAACTTTAGGATAAATGTGATTTATTGCCAAATAATTATAAAATTAAAGATAATTATGATGATTAGGAATATTACTAAGAATATTCCCCGATGTAGAATTTAAGATAATCAATTATAATTCGATGATGTTTAGATGTGCCTTAGATTAGGACTTTGATGTCGATTTCATTCGAATTGAAGATGTAGGAGATTAATGAACTTATAGCCCATTTTTGGGGTATTACATTTTGCCCCTCTTTGAATTACTGTGCAAAGCGCAGTGGTTCAAAGATAGTCTGTGTTTGATGAAGATATGAAACTGATGTTTGAAATTGATAATTGATATGAGACAGAAGCTGATTGATATTGATTTGATATGGAGATAATAGGTTCTGAATGACCAAAGATAATGTTTACTATAACAGAAAATGAACCTATGATTGCGAAAAAGTGTCAAAATGCCTGATTCCAAACCTTAGGATTGCAAAGAAGTGAGTGACCCATTCTAGACTCGATTGTCTTAGCAGAACTAGCAAGTATCACATCCAAACCCTTCAGTTGCCGAAGAACCAAGGAAAGAACACTATGATCTGATGGTTGCAAAAACTGATACAGATTACAAGATTAAGAGAATACCAGATTGATATGGATCGATGAATCTGATATGCCCCAAGTGATGATAGATTTGCCCCGAGCGATGAGGTCTTTTTTGAATCAGCGACTAGACGTGATTGTTGTCTTGATCACTGATGAAAGATATTGATAGATTTGATTGATAGATTTTGATTTACAGACTTTGATTGAGAAATGTGCAATACCATGCCCCCTTCGGGATTAAAATTGAAATCTGACAAGAAAAGTCAGCGTTGATAGTTTAGAAGCATGTTAATTGATTTGAGAAGTGGTTATACATGTTCAAGAGTGCATTTTGCATCGTTTAGAGGTCCTAAAGACCAAGGTTGACTAGGTTTGACCATGAGTTGACCATGGTTGACCAAGTTAAATTTTTGACAGTTTGATGAAAGCTAATCAGTTAAGTTGAATACTAGATTTTTGTGATAATTGAAGGTTGATTATGCAAGTAGTGAATAAGATAAATGATCTCAGATTTCAATTTTGATCCCGAAAAAGATTCTACTTGCTATTTCATTGGAGGAACCTTCGTGTGAGATTTAGCTCTTGTTAGATTTGAAGAGACAAGTGGAGAATTGTTTAAGCTTTGAAGTTCGTTTAGTCATTGTGAGATCATGCAAAGATGAAAACTGCAAAGAAGCATGCAATATGAAATGCAACCTAAGACCTAGGACCTAGTCACTGATCATATGTCGATTTGTTATCATCATTGAACTTTTTGGTAATCTGATAAATCAATACAATGCCCACTAGCTATGAAACTATAGACATATGAATAT
The DNA here is from genome assembly GCA_027943335.1 of Chamaecyparis obtusa. NCBI lineage: Eukaryota > Viridiplantae > Streptophyta > Pinopsida > Cupressales > Cupressaceae > Chamaecyparis > Chamaecyparis obtusa. Next base: position 609,937 of record BSBK01001339.1, on the reverse strand, counting down.
CGATTTGTATGCGCAAGAATCAATACAACACCCACTGGTCAACAACCATGGATATATGAATATTGATTTTATTTTCAGAATGTCGGATTAGATATAAGCATCAAAGCATAAATGCCAGGATGACCTGAATATCATGTCCATTTCAATATAGCAATTTGTACAAGCATCAAAATATAAATGTCGTGATGACCTGAGTACGCCTTGCGTTTAACATACACATCAAACAATCAAAAGATCATTCTAAATCCAGTGTGAATTACCCGTAGTGACCCTTTATCGTTCACCTCCTTAGGCAAGATCGCGTTTCACAGTAGGAGAAAGAACTTACTCAAAAAGACAATAGTTAGATCAAACTTCTTTGAATTTTTTGGGTATCAATGGTTGAGGTACGCATGGCCATCCAATTCGAGATAGAGGCTCTTATAGTCGGACACCATTTCAATCCAGAATTTCTAAAGTTATAAGATTTCACATACAAGCAGAAAACCAAGAAAAGATTATGCCCCCAGTCATCACTCTCTAAATCCTGTAAAGGACATTATTAAGGAGCTCGAAGGGACACAATATGGAAAAATCTCAATGCGAATCAGTAAGCATACAAGGAGATAAAAGCATGAAAAGCACAAATTGTTTTCAGTTGAGTTTTGATGTTTGATTGTTGTAGATGCAAAATCCTTTCTGGAGACGAGACTGGCTGACTGACTCAACTGGAAGCTTCAAAGGACTCTGACTGGATAGGAAATGTCTAAGATACATGGGAGACCATAGGATATGACATTGATTGCCCCCAAATTTGAACATTGATAGGATACAGATGCTTGAGCTGATTGGTGTACAGACCGACTTATTGAAACCAGGATATGCAGAAATAAACCGGGAGATATGTACAAACTAAAGCAAGACTGAAAGCTGGGAAAGACCAAGATTGTGCTGATAGATGGAGCGTTTTGAACAAGTGGCACCCGTTTGCCAGGTTTTCACCATCTTGGCAGAGATTCTATTTTTGCTACCAAGGCGCCTGTTTCCAAGTTTTCACCAAGGCACTTTTTCTTTTTTTTCAGTTTTTTTTTTTTTCATTTTTCATTTTTTTTGTACTTTTGATATTTTTTTGATTTTTTTGAATTTTTGATATTTTTCAATTTTTTTTTTGTGAATCATCAAGTTGCATATTGCTAGGTTTTCACCAAGATGTTCATTTTTTTCAGGACTTTTTCTGATTTTTAAGATTTTTTTCAGGACATTTTACCATAGACGAAATGCCTTAGGCATAGAATTTTTTCAGATGGAGAACGTTGATTGGTTCTCAGAGCTATTCTCCCTCAGTCATTGAGAGTTGATAGGCACCAGAGCTAAAAGTAGCAGTGATGACAAAGGGACCCAGCCAATTGGGTTTGAACTTCCCCTTGCGTTCTCGATGTGATTGATTTTTAGGATTTTCTCTCAAGACTAGATCACCAACCTGAAATTCTCTGTGTCAGACTTTCTTGTTGTAGCCTCTAGACATTTTTTTCTGATACACTTTGAGATGATCATACGCTGCTTGCCTGTGCTCATCTAGTAATTCAAGTTCTTGTAACCTAGACACTCTGTAGTCTTCATCAGTGACAAGTCCATGCATTCTGATTCTGAGTGATGGGATTTTGACCTCAATAGGTAGTACCGCTTTAGACCCATAAACTAAAGTGAAAGGTGTAGCCCCTGTAGGTGTTCTGATACTAGTTCTGTATGCCCAAAGAGCTAGATTGATCATGAGATGCCAGTCTCTTCCTATTTTATTCACTGTTATGTGCAAGATTTTCAAGAGATTTTTGTTTGAAGCTTCAGCTTGTCCATTCCCTTGAGGATAGTAGATAGATGACCAATGTTGAGTAATCTTGAATTTGGCACATAAGTCATCTAGGTCCTTGTTTTTGAATTTTCCCCCATTGTCTATGACTATGGAATGAGGGATCCCATATCTGCAAATGATGTAGTTCAGGATGAACATAGAGATCTGTTTCCCCGTTGCTTGTGTTAGAGGAACTGCTTCTACCCATTTTGTAAAATAATCTGTAGCTGTGATGATATGGGTATGTCCATTAGAAGAGTGCGGATGGATAGTGCCTATGAGATCAAATGCCCATTGTTGAAAAGGACATTGTGTAGTAAAGGGAATTAGATCTCTCCCTGGAGCATGAATCAAGTTGCCATGTACTTGACACTGTTGACAGTTTTTAGCAAATTTAATAGCCTCTTTCTCCATTTCAGGCCAATAGTACCTGACCCTAATAAGTTTTCGAGCTAACATTAAACCATTCAAGTGTGACCCACATATACCCTCGTGGACTTCCTCTAATGCACGTTGAGACTCTTCCTATTCTAAACATCTAAGCAGTGTACCATCTAGACCTCATTTGTACAGATCATTACCAATGATGACATATCGGGATGCGGATCGGATAAGGTTTCATTTCTTAAAATGGTTAAAGGACTTAGGGATGATTTGGTCGTGGAGATAGGAGAATAGATTTTTGTAGTGAGATGAGTCATAACCTACAACAGTGTAGATCATGCAAGTTTCAGGGGAGTCATATGCAGGATAGGATAGGGCTTCCACCAAGAGCTCATAGCGTAGCTCATGTTCGGGCTACTGTAAGAGAGTAGATAGTGTTGCCATTGCATCAACAGCCTTATTCTCCATTCTGGGTATTTGCTCAAATGTGATAGAGATGAAGTATTTCTTTAAATCATCTACCATTCTCTTGTAAGAAATGAGCTTTTCATCTTTGGTTTGGTACACATCATTGACTTGGTGGATAACCAATTGTGAGTCTCCATGGATGTGCATCTCTATAACTCTCCACTGTATTGCCATTTTCATACCATTGAGAAGTGCCTTATATTCAGCAATATTGTTTGTGCAAGGAAACTTTAATCTGAATGCTTTGGGTATTGAGTATCCTTGAGGAGTGATGAACAATATGCCTGCTCTAGATGTATTCTGTATGTAGGAGCCATCAAAGAATAACCGCCATGCTCTAGAAGAGAGGTGCATGATAGAGGAATCAGGAAATTCCATTTGCATGGGTGTATCATCAAACAGTGGTGCTTTAGCTAATTGATCAGCAATGACTTGTCCTTTGATAGCTTTTCTTTCAACATATTCAATGTCAAATTCGCTCAAGAGCATGACCCATTTAGCTAGTCTACCTGTGAGGGCAGCTTTGCTTAGGAGATATTTCAATGGATCAATTTTAGCTACCAAATGAGTAGTATGAGCTAACATGTAGTGTCTCAGTTTCTGTGATGCAAAGATCATAGTGAGACAAGCTTTCTCAATCATAGAATAGTTCTTTTCATACGCCACCAATGTTCTGCTTAGTAGATGGCTCTTTCCTTTTTGTCTTCATCATGTTGTGCTAGCAATGCCCCCAGTGATGTGGCTATTGCAGAGACATACAAGATCAATGGCTTCCCATGAATAGGAGGCATCAAGATAGGTGGATTTGATAGATACTTCTTGATATGGTTAAAGTTGTTCTCGCATTCTTCATTCCATGCAAAGGTCACACCTTTATGTAATGTTTTTGTAAAAGGCTGTGATATGTCCGCTAGCTGTGATATGAATCTTCTGATAGATTGAACTCTACCTTGCAACATCCTCATTTGACTGATATTTGTGGGAGATTGCATCTCTATTATAGCCTTGACTTTAGCTGGATCAACTTCAATGCCTTTCTTTGAAACTATGTATCCTAAGAGCTTTCCAGAAGTGACACCAAAAGCACACTTCTTAGGATTTAGTCGGAGACTAAATTTTTCCATTCTATCAAGGATCATGCTCAAGTCAGTTAGATGTTCAGTTCTGATCATTGATTTTGCTAAGGTATCATCAACATAATCCTCCATTGTTTTATGCATCATATCATGAAAAATAGATGTCATTGCTCTTTGGTATGTAGTGTTAGAGTAATCATTCTTTATGCTTATTAATTAAATCACTTTGGTTTAATTAATTAAGTCATTTATTACTCTATTTACTTAAGCTATCTTTTAGGTGCATTATAATTAATATATTTATTAATTATAATGTGCAACCTAGCTTTATTTTTTGCTTTATAGCTTTAGGGTTTTGGTATCCTTTTATAAGGATTCCCTCTTTGTACATTCTTTTGGAGATAATTCACTTATTGGATCATAATAGAGATTGCTCTTTGCATGTCCATAAGATGTCTCTGGCTTTTTGGCCTCCATGATTTTCTTGCTTCTGTTCTTTGCTTCTTCCATGTGACAGGGTTATGCATGCAGGTGTTCTTGGGAGATTAGTATTTCACCTAATGTAACATGGTATCAGAGCCATCTTGCTGCTCACTGTTCGTGCTTTGTTGAAGTGTTTCAGAAGCAGGAGGTTTTCAAGGGTTTCAAGAGTTTTTTTTTGTGGATCTGGGGGGGAGCCAAAATTTGGCTCACCTTGGGCAAAAATGGACACCACCATTGTGTCCGGAAGGCCCAAGAACCCCTAAATCCATATAAAACTTGTCCATTTTGGACACAGTGGCATCTGAGGCAAATTTTTTTTGCATACTAAGGCCGTACGACCCTGGCACGCACTCCAAGGCGGGTACAGTCGGTGATTTAAAAAAATATATATATATTTATTTTGGCCGCCGAGCGGCCACCCAGGCACCGCCCGGCGGCCACCCAGGCGCCACCCACCCCCAGCCACCGCCCACCGCCAGCCCTTGATAGCGGCCACCGCCCAGTCCGCCGCCCTCAGCGGCGCTGACATCACCGCCCAGTCTGCGGCCCGCCGCCCGCCGAGATCGCCGCCCTCTGGCCACTCCGCTGGCCCCCACCGCCCAGCTCCGCCAGCCCGCGGTCACATGGGCGACCGGACCCAAGCCCCTGGTGCTTTTTGAGCCGTGACGGCCATTTGCCCGTCAACTTTAGGCTCGCTAATTGCTGATGTTGGCAATTTTTTTTGCATGGCTTAATTCCAAAGTCCAGCTGTGCAGCCTCGGCCTCCAGGGCCATAACTTCTTCATCTGGAGGCGTATTTGGGAGTTTTTTATATCATCGGAAAGCTCTTTCCGAGATGAACGCAATTATGGAGGTTTCTTCTCGAGTTTTTTGCCTCGTTTTTCATACCATGCCTTCGAAGGCAGGACTACTTTTTTGCCTTCCTGGAGCACCTGATGCTTTTTTTGGCATAACTTGCTCATACGGAGGAGTTAGTGGGCGAACGAGATATCATCGGAAAGATGATTCCAAGATGGTCGTTTTATATGAAAACTTTTTTCCAGATTCTTCTTCCATTTTTTGCACCAGGCTGTTGAATTCAGAGGTTTTCTTTTTCAGGTGTCTGCCAGAGCACCTGTCACTGTTTTTGCCGTAACTTGAGCATACGATGGCGTTTTTTGCCAAACGAGATATCGACGGAAAGCTGGTTCCGAGACCTTTCTGTTTTTTTCAGTTTGGTTGTTTGATTTTGCCGTTTGTAGGGGTTTTCTGCCAGTCAAAGTCACGGGTACTTTTTGCATTCCGGACACTATATCTCTCACATCCGGGCTCAGTTTTCAGCAAACTTGGTATTTTCGGAAAGCTGGTTCAGTGTGCTATTCAGTGGTAGAGGTTTTTTTTCCAGATTCTACTCTGGGTTTTCACTCCTCTGAGTTATGCAGTTTATGCCCTCTGGTGGAGTGCTTGGTTCTACAGGTCCGGGGATCTCTTCTTCTGAGTTCATAGCTCACTCTTCTTTCTGTCTTTTGAGCATTGTATGCTTCTCTTCTGTTGCATTCTTTTTTTTGTAAACACACTAAGATAAAGTGCCTGCTTTTGCATTTTGGGATCTTGAACACTATGTGTTTGTTTGTATACGCACTCAGTTATAAAGTGCCATGGGGGGATTCTGATGCATTTGCCACTATAGGCGCATCCACTCTTGTCAAGTGAGCGTACCTTCCATGACATTAGCCCATGTAGACTGTGTCTATGACACCGCCCTTTATCCTGTGCTTGTACCTTCTTTTGCACATAGGTGTTCCTGTTTCTTCTTCTTGCAGATGTTTCTGGCATTGCATTTCAGTGTTCCTGTCACCCCGTTCAGCATTATGGGGGGATTCACCTATTGGCTCTATTGCTTCCTTGGTTTGGTTGAGTGATCTACGTATTCAGTTTTTGTTCCTATGTACTAGGCGGATGCAGTGGCTAGGCACCTATGCATTTCGGTGAGATGGATCATCTACTATATAGACACTCATTCATTCCTGCTTTTGGAGGCCACCTCTTCGATTGATCAGCTCTTCAGACTTTGTCTTCTCTACCTGGTCATGCACTTCAGTGGGGGTTCCAGCAGTTTCTTCTGACAGTGTTTGCAGCTTCATGCTTCGGAGATGCTTCATGCTCTTTCTTGTTCCTTTCTTTGGGACATTCCCTAGATTGGAGGCTTTGTTTCCTTCATCTAGTTTATTTTCTTGTACTGGGTACCTGATCAGGCCTTGTTGCCGGGACCCATTTTCTGCTTTCATAGCTGTGCTAGGTTAGCTTCCCTCTTGAGCTACGCTTAAGGGGGGGTGTTAGAGTAATCATTCTTTATGCTTATTAATTAAATCACTTTGGTTTAATTAATTAAGTCATTTATTACTCTATTTACTTAAGCTATCTTTTAGGTGCATTATAATTAATATATTTATTAATTATAATGTGCAACCTAGCTTTATTTTTTGCTTTATAGCTTTAGGGTTTTGGTATCCTTTTATAAGGATTCCCTCTTTGTACATTCTTTTGGAGATAATTCACTTATTGGATCATAATAGAGATTGCTCTTTGCATGTCCATAAGATGTCTCTGGCTTTTTGGCCTCCATGATTTTCTTGCTTCTGTTCTTTGCTTCTTCCATGTGACAGGGTTATGCATGCAGGTGTTCTTGGGAGATTAGTATTTCACCTAATCTAACATGTAGCTCCTGCATTTTTGAATCTGAATGGCATAACATTCCAACATAAGGTTCCCCACGCACATGTGAAAGCTATTTTCTCTTGATCTTCTAGAGCAATTTTGATTTGGTTGTACCCAGAAAAGCCATCCATTAAGGAATACATTTCATAGCCCGCAGTCATGTCCACTATCATATCAATGTTAGGCAGTGGAAAATCATCCTTAGGGCATGCTCTGTTCACATCTCTAAAGTCCATGCACACTCTAATTGAACCATCTGATTTTGAAACAGGTACAATGTTAGAGATCCACTCAACATAGTCTATGACACGGATGAATCCAGCTTTTAGGAGTTTTTCTAGTTCTGCTTTAACTAAGAGTGCAACATGAGGATGCATCTTTCTCAATTTTTTCTTGATTGGTTTTACTCCAGGAGCAATGGATAGATGGTGCATAATGAGATTGGGATCCAATCCTGGCATATCTGAATATTTCCATGCAAAATTGATCTTTTTTTTTGATAAGAATGTAGTGAATTTCTGTTTCTCTTCTTCTGATAGAGATTCTGCTACATGTACCAATTGTGGTTCCTCTGTTGTACCCAAATTGATGGATTGAGTGGGCTCAATTAGAATTGGAGATCTATCCTGTAAATGACTCAGAAGGACATCAAATATCTCATCCTTAGGTGCCTCAGAGAGGTTTTCACCTTCAGATACATCTTTTCTTTTTACTTTTGTAGGATCTGAGACTGCCACAAAGTGGTTTTCACCCTCAGAACTCTTTTTCTTTTTCTTTTTATTTTTTTTGACTAAGATATTTGATGTCTGACTCGGTCATGCTGACACTCGGTTCGCTGATGGAAGTCCTCATAGGCTCGACTGCATTGAGGTAACAAGCAAGGGCATAGTCACTGGAAAAGGTGTAAACACCATGGCTTGGGTTTGTGGAAGTTTGGTCGATAAGATCAGGGCGTTGGATAGTTAAAGCGGGAAAGGCTTGGGATATGGTGTTCACAAACATGGATATGTCATCATTGGTCCTAACCTGACGCTCAAGTTCAAAGGTGATATTATAGCTCAAAATGTTCAATTCATGAATAGGCTCAACATCATCATGGGAGTCCTCTTCAGCCATAGGTGGATCAGACACGTTAAGTTCATTGTTTCGCTCTAGACCTACATTTGGTTGAGATACATATTGGTGAATAACATCAATATATTTCTCTGTGATAAGCTCATCTTCTTCTGGAATGGCACCCCATTCATAGTCATTTGACTCAGCTTCTGATTCAGGATCTCTAGGAAATCTTAGAAAATGTGTGAAATTAGGATGAATACCCTAAGAAGGATTACCCTCAGTCTCTAACTTGAATTCATATTCATGGGAATCAGTGTCAGAATAACTACCCCCTTCTTCTTGATCAGTTTGATTGCCTTCGAGATTGGCTGGTTCTTGTGGTGCAACCATCTCTTGTGCTACAGTAGGTTCTTGTGTGTCTACTACATTAATTCTTTTGATAGGATCATCTTTATCATCAAGAAGATCTTTGATCTCTTTAGGCAATTTTTCATAGGGGATGAGTTCTGAACTATCTGAATCATCATCTGAGGGTTCTGTCTCTTCTTTCTTGAGAAGGGGTTCTCCTGGTGCAATTTGTTCTATGACATGAGAACAACCACCTTTGAGATGATAGGGTTTCTTCTTAAAGCCTAAGCCACCAGTATCTTTGTTGGCTCTACCAATATGTGAAATGGGTGTCACAAGACCCTTTCCTCTAATTCCTAGAGGTCCTTGACCGGAATATCCCATCTTGGCTATCAATTTGTTTCTTGGACCATATGAATTAGAAGGGATTGTAGGTGCTATAGATTCACTAGGTTGAACAATTTTAGATTCAGAATCTTCTTTATATAGCCATGCCAGCACAGCTTCATCCTCTTCAAATTCTTGTTTGGATACTCACTCCGCCACAAAATTTCTTTTATATGCTTCCATAGGTTCCTTAGGTTCTGATTTAGACCACTTCAAGGATTGTCCATACGACTTAGGTGAGATTGGGAGAGATGTCAGAGACAAGACTAGCTCTATAGTGTATTCTCCCATCCCATTTTCTTTGATATTGATCTCTTTAGCAATGTCATCCATCTTAGATGTGGAAGCAACATTTAGCTGCTTGATGGGAGATTTTTTGTTATTGGGAACAAGCTTATCGACACTTTCCTTCAATATATTGCAAGTTGTACTTAGATCTGCTAGGATAGTAACCTCCACTCCTTCATAGGGAAATTTCAAGCATTGATGGTACATAGAAGGAATAGCTTGCATTTCATGGATCCAGGGTCTCCCTAGAAGGATATTGTAAGCCAATGGTAGATCAAGCACCTGACATGTGGTATCTTTGATGACTGGACCCACTCGGATGGGTAAGACAATGGTGCCTTTAGAAGACCTTTCTTGTTCATCATAGGCCTTTATAGTGATCTTATTTCGAGGATCAATAGCCATCTCTGAGAATCCCAACTATGTGATTAAGTTGTAAGAACAAATGTTGAGGCCTGCACCCCCATCTATCAACACACGTTTGACTCGATGGTTTTGGATCAAGACTTCTATGTGTAAGGGCTGATTATGTGGGTGACTCAAAGAGTTGTCATCTTCCTCTGAAAAGGAGATATATTGCGGAGACGTTAGATGACCAACCATAGTCTGGAACCTGTCTAGATCTAGATCATCAGGAACATTAGAGCCGAGCAAAGCTTTGTCTAGGATATCTCTGTGAGATGGAGATATTTGAAGTAACTCAAACATAGAGATTTTGGCATTGGTATGCTAGAGTTGTTGGACGATGCTGTAAGATGTAGATCTTGTATCCTTTGGATTGGAAGATTTTGAGGCAACCTTTTGTTTAGAAGTAGATGTGAGATTGAAAGGTATCTTAGGGACATTAGATGAACTTGGTGTTTATCCTTTCAGATGAGCCTGAGCTTGTGATCTGGTAACCGCATTAGTTGAGGAATGATTTTGGTCTCTTCGCATAATCATGATGACATTGTAGCTCTCAGAGAGACATGGTTCAACCATATTGATGATAGCATTGTTTCCAGGGTAGGCATAGTTGACTTTTGCCCCCATGTTAGGTTGAGAAGTGGAAACTCCCTTGCCATGTTGTGGAAATGGTTCTGTAAATGCTGTGTGATCATTATTGCTGGTAGGATTATCAATTGTGATGTCCCCTTGATCTATCAAGTCTTGAATGGTATGCTTCAAGTGGAAGCATCCATTAGTTCTGTGGCCTTTAGTCTGATGGAAAGCATAGTATTCATTATCTTTCCACCAATATGGTTTTGGATTCGGATCAGGGTTTCAAATTGGTGGTAAAGAGATCATGTTATCAGCTATCAGGGTTCTCAGGGTAGATTCCAAAGATTCTCCTAGGGGAGTAAACTTTCATTTATTATCCCATCGTTTGAATGGCTTCTTTGGAGATGGTTCAGCAGATTTTTGCTCTGAAGCTTCAATGGCTTTGGTGGCAAGGGTGAGATTGTAGGCCGGTGCCTTTGATGGGGTGTGGATAGTGTCAACAACACCATCAGAGACGATACCTTTGTTTCTATTCCAGCTCTTGTTTTTATCTTTTGAGCTAGATCCAGATTCAGACTTGTCCTTTTGAAGTGTGATTTCTCCTTTCTTGACAAGTACTTTCTCAATCTTGATTGCATTATCCACCATTTTATCAAAAGATACATGATCTTGCATTTGTAATGGATAGTTGAGCTCTGGAACAAGGTTATTGATAAAGATTTCAAGTTTCTCCATTTCAGAAATTTGTCTAGCATATAGAGAGAACTTCTTTCTCCACCTCTTGAAGAAAGTTAAGAATGATTCCCCTGGATATTGCTTGAGGTTACAGATATTGATCATGGTGACCAGATGTTGAATATTGTAAGAATATTGTTGATAAAATAATTTAATCAATTCCTCAAAAGTTTTGATCGTAGAAGGTAATCTTGAAAACCACTGAATGGATGCTCCTCCCAAGGATCTAGGAAAAAGATGCATTAGATAAGTTGGTTCATGCATGAATTCCATGGATTGTGTACAGAACTCTCTGACATGATCTTGAGGATCAGAGTGTCTGTCATATTTGTCATACTTTGGAATCTCCACTCTTTTTGGGAATGGTGGCATATATAAGTTTTTGTCGAGTGGGAAAGGACATAGGGCCTCCATGGAGAACTCCTTGGGTTCCTTCTCCTTCTTAAGATTGTTAAATTTGACTTGTATAGCATGCATCTATTTCATCATAGCTGTGAGTGGAGTTTCTTCCTCATGTGTGATTATATCATCAACGTTAAAGTTGGGAGGAAGCTTAGCCCCTTCCTGGGCTAATTGTAAAAAGTATGCCTCTCTATCCACTTTCAAGAAATGCCTCATCATTCTCTGGAATTCATCGTCATTCTGACATCGATGGATTTCAGAGGGGGTAGGTTCTTGGTCGGCATTATGTTGAGAAAGGTGTCCTTGGGATCCTCCTCCTAGAGAACTGTGGTTTGTCCCTGCTTGAGACATGGTAGGAGTTTTTGGGCTCCCTGGAATAGATTGAGGAGGAGTTTTCTATTTACCTCTATGAGTTGATAGAGGAGGTATATAACCAGTTTTCAATCGAAAGTTACCGAGACCATCGTCTTCGTAGATACCTGACTTGATGAGTTGTTCAAGAGTTGGACTTGGGGTATTGGTCAAAAGTAAGTGCTGAGATGTTTCTTCTGATTTCTTGTGTGAAGAAGCTCTCATCTCCACCATTAACGTTGAATGAAACAGAAGAAAAGGATGAAGACAACTGAAGAACAATTTGATTCGAGAAAATTGGATGACGCAACCTTGTCAAGATTATGATAGATTTGAAGATCTGATGAGATGTGGGTGAAGAAAACTATGCCCTGGATGTATGGGATAGATCGCCCAAAAGATAGTGGACACGAGTTCTCAACACTTAGTCTATTTTCAAAGATTGATTGAAGATTGATAGTTATGACAAGGTTTTGACACGAGATAAAAATGACTCAAATTGATCAAATAGAAGACTAGATCGGATTCAAAAGATCAAACTCAAAAAATGGTAGAATGCTCAATAGCTACTGCTCTGTTCCTGACACAATGATATTTTTGACAGATTCTAGAACTAGGCTGGAAACATTAGATATCTTGCAATTTAACAATTTCTGACAACTCTCTCAAATTTTTCCAAACGACACTTTGCAGACTCGTACGACACTGGGTAGTCTATGAAATGACAGTTGCTAAACTCGTACGATAGTTGGGTAGCAATGAAACGATAGTTGTAAATATCATACGATAGTTGCTAACAGGATTTTGACTTCCTTGGATTTGCTGGCATGAAAACTCGTACGACACTGGGTTCTCAATCATACGACAGATGGGCAATATTGAAATGACATTTGATAAAAAGTCGTACGACTTTTGACTTCCTGAAATGACTTTTGACTCCAGAAAGAATTTTACATCAATTTTTGCAAAATTTAAGGTTTTCAGTTTTGGATTGTTTGCAAATTATACTGTCCAGATTTTGAAGGTTATACCAGATTTGATCATTTTTAATAGTCAAGTAGATAAACAAACACGCAGAATAGCAAGCAAGTGATTCCAAGCACGTCTGAAAACAATGAACAAGGGCAAAAGCAACCTTGCACATGAACAATCAAGTGACCAAATTGTGCTAATCCCTGAGAGTACTAATTGTGTATGTTCTGAAAAGTTTTGCAATAACACACATATACCTGAGAATGAAAAATTGGCCTCTCTAGGGTGTTTAGTAATGGTTTGACTCTGCAACTTTTATGATTCAAAGGGGTGAACTCTAATCCCAGCACACCAGGGTTTTGACATAGTCTGAGAACTTAATTTTCAAGAGCTACTAGGGAGATCTGACAACCCAACAATGAACCATACCCGTGGAGATTTCTTCCACAAGGACATTTATATAGCGGCTGTCACTACCACGGCGAAAATGGCTATGACCGCTTGAGGTTCCATCAATGCAGTTTGCCCTATGAAGGGATTGTCCGCTACGGCTAACCCTCTCTAAAGATGACTCACAATAGTATACCACAAGGGGACTTGGCTCTAGATCTAAGGTTTTTGACACCTTTTCACTTTTAACCCAAACAAAGCAAGCAGATTAATCCGACACGCTAAGACAAAGTTTTGCTTCACCAAGGTCTATGATGCCAACTCCATGTGATGTATCAACCTCTCCGGGGAGAGAATGTATCAATCAATAAGAGAAGACACACTAACCAATTTTGATTCACCAAAGCTCGTGATGTCAACCCCACATGATCTATCAACCTCTTCTGGGAGAGAATGTATCGATCAATAAGAGAAGACACACTAACCAAGTTGAATGTGAAACACACTAAGTATCCTCCCTACCTACAAGGATTCTATCATCAAGAAGGATTTTGCTAGGAATCCAATCTCTCAAGAATCACGAATAGTGTTCATAGGGCCTAATTACTATGTGAGCACAGATGTATGTTTCCAAAAGCAAATCTACCAAAAGTACCCAAAAAGTAGAAAGAGGAACACTTAACACTTAAAGTGAATATGAGATGAGTCCACAAGGTGGAACACTTAACACCTCACACAAGCTGAAAATGAGTCCCCAACTTAGAAAACAAGTGAGTTCCTAAAAGCACAAAAGGGTTGCCAAGTGGAACACTTAACGCTTATGTCCTGTTGACCCCTCCCCTTTATGGCACTGAGATTGCAACCACGGGGTGAAAATGAGGGGTCAGCGGATTAGCGAGTCCAATAACCCAAGATAGAAATCAAGATCAATCACAAGTATCTAAGACTACTTAATAAATCCTTAAGGGGTCACAACTTAGTATCAATTATGCAAGTGTGTAGAAATAAACAAAAACATGAAAAGATGCACACAAGCCAGACACATAAGAGATTTATTTTAAGTTCAAATCAAAATGTTATTAGATGAAGGAGAATACCTAGGATCCTCACAACGTGCTTAGTAGATTTTACCTAATTTTTAACAATTCTTGTTGAACTTTTCCATGCAAGCAAATGACGAATTCTCCAACAAGCAAACAAGTAAACAAGATATGCAAAATATATTCAACTTATGAAAACCATAGGGTTAGCTCTAAAAATCAATTATTATCAGTAATAATAACCAGCAATTAACCCAAATGACAACTCATATCATTCATTGAATCATATGAAAAATAAGTGCATACCCATCACAAAATTTTAATTTTTTTTTGCACTGCATTTGACCTAGTCAACAAGATCTAATTTTTTTGATATTATTTTGGCCACAAAAATAGAAATTCAGAATAGAGACCCATACTAAAAAATAAAGAGCTTTCCAAAAATGCAAAAAATTTAGAAAAATCTCTTCATTTGTGCCCTAGAGACCCATTTTATCAAAATAGACTTATTTTTATAAATTGACTATTTGAGCTATTATATTGCATCAAAATTTAAAATAAAAAGAATGGAACCCCTATAGAATTTAAAGAGCTTTCTGAAAATATAAATTTTTTTGAAAAATATGCTGATTTGCGTCAGATATTAATTTTTTCCATAATTTCAAGAAAAAATTATTAAAAATTCAAAACATCTCAAAAAATTTTAAGTTTTTTACTGTAGCTTCCCTGACATGTCTCCAACCTACAAAAAAAATTTTAGACCAAAAATCCAAGCCATTTGGGAGATAAAATTAAATTTTTGAAACTTTGGGGTTTTAGCTCCCCAAAAAATCAAAACCAGCATGCAAAGGTGGGTTGCCCCACGGTGGGTGCCAGAAATGTGTGTGTGAAAATTGTACCTGATCTATAGACACAACACTCAGTAAAACATTAGAGGTTAGGGATAATCAAAATCGTGCTAAATTGAAATCTAATCTAACCAAGCGATTTACTGCCTTCTAGTAGGTGCCAGATTAATGTTCTCAGATTGTTATCGAGATCAGTGACCTAGATGACACCTAAACGAAGGATTTGAATGCAATTGATCTAGATATGAATTGAATGCAATTAATCTATATTTTTGGCATTTTCTATGCAATAAGAATGATAAACTGATATGCTATGAATGCTATTGAAAACCAATATGAAATGAATGCTAAATGATCTAACAATGAAGATTCTAACAATGATATGAAAACTATGAAATTCTATGCTAAGATATAAAAACTATGCAATTGAAATTGATCTCACAAAGCTTTGAATTCGCAAGTTGATTCCCTCAGCCTCCAATTCTCCAGCGTGATTGTGCAAAATATGAGATGCTTGGATGCAAATTTGAGAGATGATTGAGAGATGAATTATGAAGAGATGAGCCTTATTTTTATAGAAATCCAAGGCTTTGGAGGTGCATGAGAAAAAGTCATAAATCACTCAAATAACTCAGGTTGATTTTTGAGTTATTTTTAAATAAAGGATAATTAACTCACAAAAACATGCAAAAGCTAAGTTTTAACTCAAATTAGAAGTTTAGATCAACTTTAAAACTCAAAAAGATGTTGAGTTTCAAAAAACTAACAACTTGCATTGATTTTCCAATTTTGAGTTTAACTGGTCCTTGAATGTGCACATGGATAATTATGATTTAATAAATAAATAAAGTGATTTATTCTCAACTTAACTGCTTTTTGAAATAAAATAATTAATTTATGGGTTAATTAACTATTTTACCAAAATTTTATTAAAAATTATATTATTAAATAATGACAACATGCTTTAATTAATTAAATAAGAATTTAATCAATTATTCATAGGAATTTTGATTTATTGTCAAAATTAAATAATACAATTAATAATAGATATAATTAAATTTAATTAAACAATTAAGTGGCAAATATTAAATCTAATTAATTAAATATACAAAATATTTAATTAATCAAACTTTAGGATAAATGTGATTTATTGCCAAATAATTATAAAATTAAAGATAATTATGATGATTAAGAATATTACTAAGAATATTCCCTGATGTAGAATTTAAGATAATCAATTATAATTTGATGATGTTTAGATGTGCCTTAGATTAGGACTTTGATGTCGATTTCATTCGAATTGAAGATGTAGGAGATTAATGAACTTATAGCCCATTTTTGGGGTATTACAGGTACCCCTATTGTTGAATTGGGCATTGAGTTTTTGGGCTAAAAGCCTATCTTGTTCTTCTTGAAAGGCTTTTCTTTCCAATTCTAACAAGGCTTGTCTCTCCACCTCTAGGAGTTTAAACCTCTCTTCTTTTGTGGCTTGTTCATCCAAAAAGGCTTTCCTTTCTCGCTCAATTATTTTGACCCTTTCACTCGTATACCTTAAGGTTGTTTGGAGAGGAGAAATTGGCCTCGAATGTTTGAACAAGTCATTAGTAAATGTTGCATTCACATGAGCATCACAAGATTCATTGTTTTGGTCTTCGTGTTGTGACCGTTCATCTTGGTGAGCTTGTTTGTGACACCTCTCAGCTCTTTGATGTGCATCTAGATATCTGGTATTGATAGGGGGTGATTCTAGTTGATTGTCATCACCAAATAGCATGTTGTCCCTATGTCTCTGAAATATGTCATCAAGATTTTGATCCATTGCTTCTCTCTCCTTTCTAGTCATGGTGTAACTCATGTCCATATCTAATTGAGAAGGTGCTAAGGAGGTACTCAACTCACTAGGATTTCTCTTGGGTTTAAACCAAACTTCAGAGTCACTCCTAGGTGATTGATCAAAGATGGGATCTTTTCCCTTATGCTTTTGATGAGTCTAGACTAAGGGTAACTGGTCAAAGACAAATTGAGGTCATTTTCCTTGATTGACTTGATACCTTGTCATAACTGACATGAAAGAAAATACCATTGATGATAAGATGACCCTACAAAATGTTCATACCAAACTAAGATAGTAAAAGCATTCAATTGTCCAAAAAAAGAGATGGTAAGATAGAAAATTGCAAGAGGTGTAAACCAACACTACCACAGAGGTGCCCAATCAAAGGATAAGTATCTTAGCACATATGGATCAGGAGGATGATTTACCCAAATTATATTTGAAATTGAAATTAATTTTTGATGGAAGTGAATTTGGACAAGAGACTACTAAGACTCTCCAAGTGTGTTACCAAAGAATCTAAAGTTTTAATTTTTCAACAAGGATGACTTCTAACTTATCGATTCCAAGCAAGGTCACTTGTAAAATCAAAGAATACTAATTCAAGGGGTCAAAATACAGGAATCCAAGGTACAAACATGCTTCCAACTGCAAGGTAGGAGACCTACTAAAATCTGAATTGACCAAAGGAAGATTGAAAATGACATAAATCAGATAGACAACAAGATTACTCTGTGCAACAATTCGTAGGGTATTGGTATGATACAATATGTCCAGGTGATATTTCTCACTAAGGTCATGCGACAGTTTCTAGGCAGTA
This sequence comes from Chamaecyparis obtusa, assembly GCA_027943335.1. NCBI lineage: Eukaryota > Viridiplantae > Streptophyta > Pinopsida > Cupressales > Cupressaceae > Chamaecyparis > Chamaecyparis obtusa. Next base: position 592,546 of record BSBK01001339.1, on the reverse strand, counting down.
GGTGTGATATTTTCTAGGCAAGCTATGCGACAGTTGTTTAGTATCGTATGATATTTTACCAGTGAGTGTAAAAATCTTAGTTTTTGAAGGCAATTTAAAGTCTTAGTTTGATGGTTCAATTTCTCAACTCCAAACACAGTAATAGCAGAGAACAGATAGGTTTGAAAATAGTAGGTGATCAAACATGTCATAAAACACTTGAATCAAGGGCAAAGGCAACCTTGTCAAGACAAGCACTTGTGATATCAAAGTGAAAAAAAATCCTATGAATGCTACCATGATGTTTGATGTTTGAGAATGTTTACACGGGTAGATCACAGCAAAAAAAATTCAAGCACTTACTAGCCTAGAAAGACAAAGGCTCAATACTTAACAACTTGGCCCACACTTGATGTCCCATTGCCTCACACAAAGTGGTTGCCCACAATAGATGTTGGCTTTGTCATGGAAGTGCCAATGACACAACCAAAGGAACACAGATGGTGAGTAGTCTTGGGGTGATCCAGGTTAGTCCACTAGGATCAATCCTTGCACCAAGATGCTAAGCAGAAAAATTGGGTAGCTTCTATCTATGGTTTGTAGTAAGGGCTTCCATTCATAATACCCCTCTTACTCCCCAAAGGGACTCCTTACCTTATGACAAGTAATGAACCTCGTGGCCACAAGAGTACCTTAAGCATTCTTGCTTAGCATTTTCCTCATGGTCACAATCCCACAAGTAATCACACCAAATGAAGACAAGTACTACGTCTACCAAGGTTTTATGTCCTTGATAGCCTTGATTTTATAGTGGGTCAAAATAGCTTGATATTAGCTTGTCCCCACTTGGGTCATAACTCTTGATTGCTCAAGAGCAGGCCCGCTAAAGGATTCTAAAACTAAATAAAAAGTGGATTAACCTTTGAGGGTCAAGATTTTTGGTTCACCTCAAGGGTGAAGAGCATACTCTCCTATCTCAAAAATCTTTCCCAAACACACCAAGAAATGTTCAATTAGCCTCTTGCTTTCAAAATCTAGAAGTGGGTCAAGATTTCTGGTTCACCACAAGGGTGAAGAGCATACTCTCCTACCACCAAAAGACTCCTACAACAAGATATTAAGTGCCTAAGAAAAGAATCAACTAGTACATGCCACACTTAAAAATGAAAGCAATGAACAAGCACTTGATTTGCTTTTATGCTTTGGGTAGCCCTGCAAGAAAGGTTAGTAGCCCTTGTGCATTTGAAGCTTTGACATGCATTCTTTTTGGAAAATTTTCAAGCAATGAGAGCACACCTACAAGCACAACTTGTTAGCCCCACAAAGGTTAGCACAATAAAATCAAGAATAATCTGCAAATGAAACTTTGTCTTAACACAACAAATTGAAACCAACAACCAAACAACCCAAATCTTTCAAAGAAATAACCAAAATCACTCACTGCCAGGCCTATGGGATAGTTTTGTTAGAAAATGAATCACACGATACTTCGTAGTATACTAGTGTGATACTTTCTCTCTAAATGATACTTCGCGCTACCTACATGCAACAAAGTATAAAACACCAGTGTGATAGAATTATGTATAAGAGTACAATACTTTTACTAGAAAAGTATCGCACAGGTATATAATAAAGTATCGTATGATACTAGAAGACTATCGTATGATACTTTGTCAGAAAAATGTAGAAAATAGCTGAGAACATCAAGAAAAATATGACAAAAAATTAGTGGAAATACATGAAAAGAAAGGACAAAATAGAGTGTTCTGCCCCACGGTGGGTGCCAAAAATGTACACTCAAAATATGCACTTCTCTAAGTCATTACTTCCAAGAGAATTCATGGATTGGAAACCTTTGAGAAAGTGACCTAGAGCTCCCTAGGCATGGAGTCACAAGGGTGTTTAGAATGCTCTCAGCTAGAGCTATTAAGCCAATAATCTTGCTAGTAAACCATGCAATGGGAGATTCAAAGAGACAAGGGCAAGAATACCAATATCTTCAAGAATCAAGATGAAAATGCAATGCAACTATGCTAGAAATGAAGATGCAACTAAGCTATGGAAATGAAAGTGTTACAACCCTTTGCTAATTAAACTAGGTGAGTTAAGCTAGAACATGAAAGGAAAGTAAACTAGAATGCTATGAAAGCTAAGCTAAATGCAAGAATGAAAGCTAGAATGCAAGAATGAAAACTAGAATGCAAGAAGATCTCCAAAGCTCCAAAATCACATAGAAATCCTACATCATAAGATTGGTATGAAATAATTGATCCTAGAATGAGAAGAGAGCTCTTCTTTTAAAGAAAGTGAGAATCAACAGACAATGGAGATTAAGAGGCAAAAGATTTGATCAAGGGTGGAGTTTGAAAAAGGGAAGCAATCCATGCGCACAAGTTTCCTCCAATAAGAAAGAGGTGTTGACTTTTGAGCCTCATGTGAGACAAAAAGGCCTTTTCTCCTTTTTATAAAATAGGAATAATGCTTTATTTGTGCAACTTAGGATAAGAGGAAAGTGGGGGCTTTTTATTTAATAAAAGGGGAGGGAATTCCTTTTAATTAAATAAAGACTTAGGATAAAATGGTTAGCCCATAGAATATAATCGAATAAATGATAGAATTAGGATTTGATCAAGGAAATTGATTTAATTTTGAAAATATTGAAAATATTGATTCAGGAAATTGATAAATTGCAAGAATGGGGCCCAAAGTCTAGGCGACCATTTTAGGGTGCATACAGATATTAATGTGCTTCTTTCGAATTTGGTTTTCTAACATCTATACGAAGGGAATGCAATTGGTTTTATGACATTATCATGATGATTGCATATTTTATTAATGTTTGAAGTTGACTACACTGTAATTTTGACATACCTTGACTACATAGCTTATAACTTGTCATGTATTTGTCCAATTTAATTTAATTTTTTTTATAGAAAGAGAAATTCAATACGTAGGGCATAGATATTTTTTAGAATTTTTTTCTCTCATTTACTATTTTTCCATAAGCGTAAAAAATAGAGGTAGACATACAATGAAATATCTATGTTTAGTAAAACTAAAAATACAAAATCATAACAAACTTAATATATATTAACATTATAATCATTGGAAAGATTTTTCTCAATAGTACCTTACTACATGGATAGGTTTGTCAAATGGGTTTATTTGATCTTCCAAAAGATAAAATCGAAGTGATTTTTTGTCAGCATTTAAATAGGTGCGAAGGTGACTCCATTGTAGGTATGAATGAGGAGTATAGATGTTATATCAATATTATTTTTGTCTAAGAGGCTTTGAAATAACTATTTTTAATTAATTGCTTTAAGTGGAACCTCTCAAGGCTTAAATAATCATATTTTATTAAAAATGTGTTATTTCAACAAAAATCAATATTTCTAAAAAAGTGTAACCCACTATTATGGGGTCACCCTATGATTGGCATGATTTTCTATGAGTTTGGTCAATTTGGTGGGACAACTTGTAAAATGTTTTCTAAGTCTTAGCTAACTTAAGAACATTAGTATAAAGGTGGAATAAATCATTTGATTTAGGGTTGCGATCATGAATCTGGGTGTTGCAATCAAAGACAGAGGCAATGTAGTGCACTAGAATTCAGAGATTACAAAGGATCTGATTAAGAAAAGGAGTTGTTATTTCTAGATCAAGTTATTGTTATTTCCTAATAGTTTTAGCAAGTTGAATCCTTTAACAGGGTGACTTCTTAATTGGAGTTTTAAATCCTCTAGCGAGGTAGATCCTAGCAGGTTTTTTGGTGTTTCTAATAGGGTACTAGTCACTTTTAATTGAGTATTATAATCTCCTAACGGAGCAAGTATTTTTACCTTAGTTGAAGAGATTAGTGGGCACCATCCCCACTGTGGTTTTCACCCTCTAATAAGGGTTTCCATGATAAAATTGTGGTGTTATGTGTAATGCTTTGTGGATGCTTAATTTTGTTTTACTTCTATTGCATGTATGGTTGTATGGAAGTTGTTTAAACGTATAATCATTTTATTGGTTGAATTAGTTCATTTCTTATTTAAACTAATTCACCCCTCCTCTTAGTATCTTTTATATCTAACACGTGAAGCAAATCCCACCTCATCTAGGAGTGACTTGTCCTCCATGGTCCATGCCTCATTTTCTCGATCCACGTGGTCTCAACTAGGTTTCTCCTCAACATCTTCTCTCCTATTCACAAGCACAACTAAAGATAAGGATGGAAATAAAAATTTGAATAAAGGTAAAGTTATTATTTTAAGTGACTTACTTTTTAGGTCATTTTAAACTTTTTATGTTTAACTTTTTAGGTCATTTAATGTACTCATTTGCTTAATTTATCATATAACTTGAGCTAGAATTCTCCAATTTTCAAACTGTTTGTTGTGCTAGAATCATGGATCAATTTCATAGCTATCTAAATAATTTATGGGATTTATAAAGTTCATCTTGAACCATTTTAATAATTATTTTCACCAATCATTGCATTCACAATTCGTCATGGTATACATGATACCATGTTTCACCTCCTAATAGAAAGCCAAAATAGGGGGGAATATAGCTACCCTCTAATTTTATAATTTTTTTAGTAAGCCCTAGGTGATTTATGGTTTTAAACTAACATGTAGTTTTGTAGATTCTGGCTCCTAACACTTTCTTGTAGGAATTGCACATTGGGGGCTTTGAGATATCCTTTTCATTTACTAATTCATTGTCCTTTAGCTTGTACATGTACGTAGTGTCATACACCAAAAAAGTGGGGGCTAAATATAGTATCATAAATTGTAAGCACCTAAGTGGTGTAAAATTTCATGATTGTTTATCACCCACCTTAGTGTGTTCTCATTATAGATTTCATAATAAGGCTTCATGATTGCACTTAATGCATACCTAAATTTGAATATGGGTCCTCTATTCTTTCAATATTGTTCAAATTTGAGGTATGCTCTTATTTATAAGTGTTCTCCTCTATTTTTTCTCCAATCAAATAATTAATCTCACCTCCTAGGCCCTATCTATCCATTTGTGGGCTCGGTATCCTGTCTCAACCCTGCAATTAGCTATCTGATTGAATCATGCATCCCTTGACTACCTAGGACCCACAAACAAAAATTGGGTCTGATTAGGGTGGAACATAATTCCATTAGCATTTTTTCCTAGGAATAGAATGCCAATGGCATTTTGTACCCTAAGTTTTGTGCCCACATTTAAATTGGGTCCCTGTCTCAGTGTTTTGGCAAGGGATTTAGATTTATAGTTGGCCTTCTTGATTTTATCTCCTAATTTTGTATAAAATAAATCCTCACACTTGATTTTGGCATGATAAAAGAAATTTCAAGGTTGGATCCCCAATTTGAATACATCCCATAAAGTGAGGACTTGTGAATCAAGGTCACAACAACTCTTCTATCAAGCATTCAAATCATTTTCCAAGCATCCAAGCATCCAAGCATTCGCTATATTTTCAACATCATGATGACACAAAGGATTATGACTATGGCTAGGAGATCATTGGATGATGATTGTCTCATACTCTTCCTTTTAGGATTGGGTATGGTTTCTTGTTATCTTCAAATATATACATTTTTGCTTCAAATCTATGTTTATTTGCATGCTCACAATCACACATTGATTGTATTTTCATATTAGGGTTTACTCTATTACACTTAGGGTGGATCTTATCATTTTGTTTATTTATTTAAGTTCATAGCAATTTAGACACACTCTATATTCATGAGTACTACACACTTCATATTTGCCATATTAGGCTATATGTGGAGGTGGAAATTACCAAAATGGGGGGTTGACCAATGCAAACCCCTATTAGCAACCCATACATGAAAATATTAGGTTTGTGGTTAGAAAAGACCTCATATTTTGTTGTTAGAGCATCACAATCATCTCGAGACTGAGACAGATTGTCTGCAACTTCTTCTAGCATAAAAAATAGGGTACAAAATTCTATTGGTGTGATGTCCCTAGGTATAGAACACCATTAGCATGTTGTCTCTTGATACATAATGCCATTGGCATCCTGTCATTGGGTACAAAATGCTATTGGTGTTATGTCCCTAGGTAAAAATTGCTATTGGCATTTTGTCCCTAGGTATAGAATGTCATTGGCATTTTTCTCTCCCAAAATTCAAACAAATTTTAGGTGTAGAAAGACATAGGTCTTGGGATCTCAGATATACAGTTATAGGTCTTTCTGGGACTCCAAGAGTTAAATATTTGGATTTGAAAACTCATTTCTCCTATTTTATTTCTAGGTGTATTTAAAATACCTTCCATTCCTTTTACATATGATTTTTAGTTAAATTATATCATATCTACTCTTACTTAGTCCCTTGCATTTTGGTATCTTTCCCCTCTTTCTCAATTTCAAGCAACAAAGGAATAGAAACCCAAAAGTGTAAATCTTACATTAGCATCCCTCTCATTAGGTGGTGTTGATCTGATTTCTCTTGAGGTGGTTTCAAATTCCAATGTGTGTTATGAATCGAGCAATAAACCCCTTAAATTGCTTACCATTTCATATTACACATTTTGATTTGGATTTTCATAATGTTGATCATGTGGAACAAGAATCAATGACTGTATCCATGGAAGGTTTCACTTGAAGGTTTTTAAGAAATGATTTTTTAGATTTGGATATGGACAAGTGAGTTGACAAAAATGATGAGTGATGTTAAATATTGATGCTTCATTGTTGAATTTAATGCCATAAAAATGGATTGTATTTATGAACTTGAAAGTATGGACATTCCTAATGATATGAAGATATTGTTTGATTGTGTAGAAACCTGTTCCATTGATGAAATACTTTTCCACAATGATTCAAAGCAGAAATGTGTTCATGATAAAAAAGATTTAAATAAGGAAATGTGTGATGGAGCATTTTTAGATTTGTATGATCCAACCCGTGAAAGTTTTAATGAAGAAAAATCCTCTAAGTTGGAGGTGAAATCTTATTATACCTTTGAACTAGAGATGAATATATTCTTGTTTGATGAGAGTGTTGACAGTATAGACATTAAGCATGTGTGTAAAGTAAAAGTTTTAAGTGTTGTTAGTAGTATGGAAATGTCTTTTGAGAAAACAAAAATTACTTATGCTGATATTTTTTTATAGCAACATTCCATACTAAGAAGATTACCATGATGTCAACGCGTGTCATGAAGATGTTTGTATTGGGCTTCCTTCTGATTCATTTGAGACATCTCTAGAAGTTGTTGTCATGGAATTGAATGAAGACATGTGGAATAAATTATAATTTATCAGTAATCTAGATATGCATACTTTTTTGGAAGAATGGGATGTTAGTGGTGTTGATGTATTTTGTTCAGAGATGGATGAGAGGGGTAAGCATGTAGATGAATTTGAATGCCATAATGAGTGTTATTATCAACATGGTAAGATGCAATATTACAATGAATCAAATTATGAGTATAAATATTTTCATACATCTAAAGGTTTATTTTTTGGTTTACATTTTGATGTTTAGGAGAGTCCCATTAGTTGTGTCCAACATTGTCATGAAATCAAATTTGATGATCTAGCTACACGGTAAAGTATTAATTTTTCAAATTTTCACTCCAGTTGGATGAAACTTTTGTAAGGCATGATAATGGTATTGGTAATGAGGGATAGCACATTGAATATGAATGTGCACTATATTGTGGTTGTGAAAAATGCATTTCATATTGTGATGTATTCTAGTATGTGCATAATATTCTGATACCTATAATTGCTAAGTGTGTTGACAATGATGAGTATGGTAGATGGATGAATGGTGTCATTTGTAGTGCATATGATTAGATATTGGTGAATGATGAGAATTAGATATATGAAAGAATAAGATCATGGTTTCACATTTTTGGTGGCCAGGGACTACCAATTGAAGAATAGGTTTGATTTTCATCCAGTTGCATTGGAGCCCAATGGAATGAACACTTGGTTCACACACTAGAGATCTAGATGATTTCTATACCAACATGTGGAATACATCCACAACAAGTTCCAATGTTATCACCTTCAAATTTTGAATATTTTGAAGTGCTTTTGATGAAAATTTTACTGACACTTAGATATACCCTTAAATTTTTTTCCTAAATAGCCTAGCTTGAGAGCTAATAACTTGTTTTCTTTTGATTATCATGCAAAATTCCATTAGTATTGTGTTTAGTTGTCATAAGTAAGAATATTTTCCAAGTTAAAAATTAATACAATTAAAACTGATAGGTTTTTGAAGCACCTAGTTTGAGGGTTCAACTAAGGTCTACATTATACACATTTTCAAAAAAGTTATAGTAGCCTACTTTTGAGACTCATTTTTAGATCCATATGATTGCCATTATAAAATTATTGTTCCCTGGTATTGGAAACATATTAGTGAACCCCTCTATCCATTTTGAGAGCCTAGTGACCTCTTTTGATATTTTTTCCAAGCTCAAACCAAATATAATGTGTTCTGATTTTCAACATGAACAATGTTAGGTCTACCAAATCACCATTTCTATTGATCAATATTTTTATGCTAGATGGATTTCATGTCAAGTGGGTTGAATTTAAGGTTTTCCACATGCAAATGTAGCCATGTGTTCACTTCCAAAGTCTCAGGGTAAGGTTTTTTTAATTTTTCAAGGCCAAAACTAGATGTAGTTTACAAAGTTTTGACATTTGCATTTCTATTAAGTTTCAACATGATCAAATTTGACCATTAATATATTGTACACATAATGGACTTAGAAAAAACACCTTTTCACACATATTTATTATAACTAAATGAATTCACATGTGAAGTAGTAGCTTCCCAAAGTAAGATTTAATACTTTTTTAGAGCATGTGGTTGGCAAGGTTTAGGCATTTTTTGACATGCACAGTTGCAAAAAATATAAAATAGTCAACTCTGAGCATTAAAATATCATACCAAACAATGTCATGTAAATTTGATAGGTAGTCTTACTCCCCTATCATTAGTGAACAAGTTTGTGCATTTTCATGGTTTTAGATGAATGTTTGATCAGTTTTTAGGGGCCATTTTGGAGGCTACTTGGAACATTTTTTCACAAAAAAGAGGTTTTAGAAGTCAAATTAAGATGAAAACCCAATTCATTTTTGTATTCTTGGGTTATTTTAGATCACTACCATGTTGAGTGAGACGAGATTTAGTTTTTAACTAAATTTTTTTAGGCCAAGCCCACAAGGGGACTTAATATTCAGCATGGAGTCACAGGGAATTTGATATGAGTTTAAAATATAATTATTATTTCAAATCATTTTTATTTAAATAATAACATTTTTTTATATTGAAGGCATTAATAAAGTCTATATTGGTGAATGTAGAAAAGGAAAATAATTTTAAATAATTTTAATGATTTAAAGTTTTACAAATAAATATACCAAAGTCAGGATAAAAGGATGAAATATTCAAATCATTTTTTATTTAAACACGTTACTATAATGTTTGTGGAAAACGATGAGAAATTAAATATGATAGTGGACCCTTTAAGTTCAGTGGGGTAAAAAAGTAAAGAAAAACTTTTCAAATGTTTTGTTGGAAAAGCAATTGCCACATGTCCCTCATCCACATCCCTGCACATGAAAAGGAAAAATCCAAGAAAGAGTGTTGATGATGCAAATGCCAAATGTTAAAATGAAAATATTTAAAAAATCATAGCCTATAATCGTCAATTAAATTAAAGGTGTGCTTCCTCTCCTTTTCCTATGGATGATCTTGAAGGGATCATTTAAAGAAAACTTTAAATATTTTCCTCCCACACCTCCACTATTTACGACATCCTTGACCAACCATCTCTCCACCTCACCCCTCCCCCTCACTGCCAAATCTTTACCACTTCCAGCATCTATGAGGCTATCAGATCCATGAGATGTAGTAGGGTGGTCGATGAGGATGGTTTTTAGGCTGAGCTCTTCAAGCTTGGTATCTCTATGCTGAGCTCCTATCTTTCACCACTCTTGAATAGTGTGGTTTGCACCGGATTCCCTGAGTCCTCATCGAGACACTTAATCTATATGATTCACAAGGATGAGTCGTAATCTGATCCCATCAACTATAGGACCATTATGATTAGGCACACCTTCTCCAAACTCTATGCAACGACACTGAATTCTATTCTTAATAGGGAGTTGGACATGAGAGATTACAGGGCTCGAGGTCAAGCTGGCTTTCGTGAAGATTACCAGACCATAGACCACATCCTAACTTTGTGGGAGATTATTGAGGAGGCTCACCATTACTCTATGAAAGTCTATTGCTACTTCATTGACTTTCGTAAGGTATTTGATACCGTCCCTCGGGTGCGCCTCTTCCAAAGACTTAGAGATATCAAGATTTCTGAGACTCTTTTGACAACTATTCTGAGACTTTATGAGCATTTTGAGGGCAGATTCAGGACTCCTGAGGATTTCTTTGACACTATCCAGAGCACTATTGGGGTGAAACATGGGTGCCCCCTTTCCCACACCTTGTTCAGCATCTACATTGACAAGATCAAGGCTTTTCTCAGAGATTCCTCACTTTCAAGTGATGGTTGTTACCCACACTAGGTTCTTGTCTCCATTCTCCTCTTCGTTGGCGATGTGATTCTCCTTGCCTCCTCACTGGAAAGTCTCTAGAGAGTTCTTGATAGCTTAGCCTATTTTTGTGATTTGAGATAGATGGTGGTGAATCTTGATAAGACATGGATGATGATCTTCAACTGCTAGAAGACCTCACATCTTCATTTCTACTATCAGGGACTGGAGATTGAGATTACTTCTTCATATACCTACCTTGGGGTCAAGTTCTCCAGCCCTCGCTTTAGCTTGAGGCCCACCATTCTATCCAGGATTAGTAAAGGGATGGGTTCCCTTTCCATGTTGGAGATATAGTGTTTCAGACATCATTTTAAGGACACCATGTCCATGTTGTCCCTCTTGGATTCCTTGATTAGAACTATGGTACTTTATGGTTCTACTATTTGGGGGCCATCCCTTCTGGATTTTGATTGGGCCTCTATTGAGTGTGTTTAGACTATCTTTCTCTGGTGTATCATCAGATGTCATCGGTCCACCTCTCATAGCATCATTCTGGGTGAGTTTGAGGCTCATCCCTTTAGATTGGGGGCCATATTTGATCTGGTTTGGTTTATTCACCACCTCTATTATTTTGCAGACTCCAATGACGGTTGCAACAAATATTCCTACTTGGCCTATTGCACTTTTGTGGCACTTGCCAAGTTGGGCCCCTCCTCTAGAGCTCGTTGTTGGTATGCCCAAGCCTCATCCTATTTACGTTCCATCAGAATTAACATTGATCACCTCCCCCCTATCAATTCTTTCTTGATGCTTTGACTCACCTCCTCCCTTGCAGACAGGAGTTGAACAGACATATTAGACTTGACATATAAGTAATATATCACCACGACCTGGATCAACTCATGTGGGGTTCTATGCCCAAGGATGGCTTTTTATGTTGAGAACTTTCTAGACATTCAGGATGGGGTTATTGTTCGTCCTAGATACTTATCTTAGCATTGGTGCCACACTCTTTGCATCACACTGGGATCTTTCAGGGTTGGATATCACTGCCTTCGATCCTAGACAAACTATCACATTGACATATATGATTGGATTTGTAGGGTATGCACCCTGGAAAAGATTGAGACTGAGACACACTTCATCTTCTGTTGTCCTACTTACTATGAGATCAGAGGGAGATTCTATTTCTTATTTAGAGGGTGAAGTTCCTTGACTTCTTTCTTCAACTACACTGATCAAAGATGCCTGACACTTTATCTCTGTGAGATTGTACAACTCTATGAGCATAATCTACAACTTCTTTTCCCCCAGAGATAGATATCCAATCAACTCATTACAACCTTCTTCTCGCCCTCGTCTCCTATATGAGTGCTGAAGCAGCCTCACAATGTCTCCATTACCGGTCATTCTAGATCTATGAGACCCCACAACACCTTTACCCATCAACGACACATCTCTAGTAGCTCACAACAATGGCCCATGGTTCCTGCTTGTCTGGATCATTATCCTTTAGTGTTGGATTTCTTTCTACCTAAAAATGATCCTTAGTCCTCTTGTGTATGTTCTTCTTGCTTGTTGTTTCTTGTTCTCTTCTATCTTTTTTCACTCTTGCTTGCTTTCCTGACCACTGTTTGGTGGTTTGTTGGTTCGATGTTCCTTTTGTTGTACATTTCTAGTCCCTTAGACCCTTGTTGGTCTCTTTTTAGACATTAATAAATTTATCTTATCTTATCTTATCTTATAGTCCCCACCTTCCATGTGTTATAATACCCGCTACCTCGCAAGTCTAAATTGGAATGCCCACAAAAACTTGTGATGGTGTAAAATTGAAAGTTAGTGCCTTCTAAACTTTAATATTTACAATGTTTTTATAATCTCCTATCATGTGTTGGTCATCCACTCCATCGCAAGCCTAAAACTAAATGTTAGAGAATTCATGCAATCATGCAATTAAATATTAAAATATTCACAATATGTTGTGGTCTCCATGGCAAGTGACACGTATTCACATCTCCGTGTGCTTAATATCAAATAGCCTTAATAACTTGTGATGATACAATTGGAATAAAATGTAATAACAAAGAAATTATAATTTTTTAATATTACCCATCACCACATGGGTGGTAGTCACATCTCCACATGAAAAAATAAAATATCAAGGGAAACCTGCAATCATGAGATTAAATAGATCAAATGTGACTGTGAAAATGGGAATGTTGTTTCTAGTGGTTAGGGTTTCTAAATGTGCTTATTTGTTGACTCATAAAGATGCATTTTCAAGGTGATAGAGTATTGAATCAATGATTTCTTTTGGAAACATTAAAATCATCGATTCCCTATGTTTGGGCTAGTGATTTCAATACTTCTCTAGTAGATGGAAAAGGGTAGTGAAATATAAATCTTTGCAGATTGTAAAGGGGTGGCCTATGAGTACATAGGAATGTAAAGTGTGCTTCGTAGGAATTTTTCAAAGTCTTTGAAATAATGAAGCACACTGTAACAGACACACTTGCAGTATAATTTGTGTTTATGTTTATGGTGAGCACAATAGTGCATATACAATATGGATGAAGGCTATACATGCTTCAAGCATGTAGTTTCCCTTCATGCCCATGGTTTCTTATCAAAGGTTGCACCTTTTGTGTTTTCTATTTATTTTGGTTAAAATCTAAAAATAATATCACTACTATTGACTATTAAGAACCAAATGTATGCAAACTTGTGAAAGGTAAGGGGACAACATATATATTTTGTTTGAAGGTTTTTTTTCATATGTATTTGAAGGCTTCCATCCTTATTTTGTTTGCACTAATATACTAATGAAAAAAACCTCTCATGGAAATATTCCTCATGTTTGAAGATCGAGCTATATGTATTCATTTTGTCTTTAGATTTTACAAAGGTCGAGGATTAATCCATGGCCATTTATGATGTCAAGCTACAACAAATACTTTTTATGGGATCGATTACAAGAAATAACAATTTTATAGTAAGAAGAGGTGACATTGAATAAGAATTGATGTTGAAAATAGAAAATACACAAGGCCTAATATAAAATATTTTGATTATGAACTTGTATAATAGGAAAAGGGAAATGATGCAAAGAGGTATATCACTTCCCATTTTCAAAGTTGTACATTTAGAAGGAAGATGTCCCAATAGGCTAGGAATGTCCCGAGCATTGAATCGGTCAATGATCCTTTCCTAAACATGTATAATTGAAATGGGAAATGATAATGAGATAAGAAATGCAAATTATGAAAAATCTATATGCACCTAGAATCAAAATTGGAAATATGCTACTTCATATCTGAATATTAGATAGATGGAATCCCAAAAATACTCGTAACTATTATTATAAGATCCTATAGTTTTAACCTATCTTTAAATCCAATATAAGTTGTATTTGGGAGGTATTAGAAGTTTTAAATGTTATATACCCAAGTACAAGGTGTTTGAAACATTTTGTACCTTGGGTTTCTACCTAAAACTTACAGGGATGCTTTGACAATTCCTGGTTTGCCCAAAAACATTCTGACAACTTTGTAACATTTCCTTTCACATAGAAAAAAGGGGAAAATGTTAGGTGAAAGGGGTTTTCCTTGGTAAAAACCCCATTTAGGAATCAACCTTGAAATTGAAAGGAAAATGCATAAAGGAAAGTACGTAAAAAGGTAAATGTTTGATTCATCTTGCTTAAACTCTCATGTTTGATCCTACAAACCTGATTCCTCTTTTCTTGAATCTTTCCCACCATCTTGACACCCAGTTTAAATTTGGTGCAATCTCCTAGGTATAAAATGTTTTAAACATTATGTAGCTACAATTTTTTGACCCAAATTTAGATTGGATCCCTATGTCAGGGTGTTAGTGAGAAATTAGATCTCAAGTTTGACTCATATTATTTTTTAATCTTAAAATGATGGATGGAGTATATAAACAACCTGTCTCTCCTCATTTTTCATATCACAACATCACTCAATCTATCAAGTGTAATCAAGAGATCAAGAAGAATTCAAGCAATCAATCTAGCAATTGAGCAATTGGATTTAAGATACGAAGGCAAGCATCCAAGATCTAGCTTCTTCAATTCATTTAAGTCAATTCCAAGTAAATATTCTCCATTTTTAGATTATTTAAATTTGACTTGAATGAATTGAAGAAGCTATATCTTGGATGATTTTCTTCAAATGTTGAATCCAATTGCTCGTGATCTCTTGATTGCTTGAATGCTTCTTGATCTCTTGATTGCACTTGATAGATTGAGTGAAGTTGTGATATGAAAAGTGAGGAGAGATAGGGTGTTTATATACTTCATCCACCATTTTAAGATTAAAAAATAACCTGAGTCAAACCTAAGATCTAATTTCTCACTAACACCCTAACATAGGGATCCAGTCTAAATTTGGGTCAAAAAGTGTAGCTACACAACATTTAAAACATTTTATACCTAGGAGTTTGCACCCAAATTTGAACTGGGTGTTAGGATGGTGGGAAAGGGTTTAAATTTTTTTTTAAAAATAAATATTTTAAATATATATATATATATATATAATAGATTTCAAAAGTCTAAATACATATACATTTATTTTTCCATTGGTTTTCTAATTCACGATTTAATATCTTTTCCTCGTGTCTTGAATCTTTCCCACCATCCTGACACCTGGTTCAAATAAGGGTGCAATCTCCTATGTATAAAATGTTTTAAACATTATGTAGTTTCACTTTTTGACCCAAATTTAGATTGGATCCCTATGTTAGGGTGTTAGTGAGAAATTAGATCTCGAGCTCGACTCAGATTATTTTTTAATCTTAAAATGATGGATGAAGTATATAAACACCCTATCTCTCCTCATTTTTCATATCACAACTTCACTCCTCACCATCCTGACACCCAGTTCAAATTTGGGTGCAATCTCCTAGGTATAAAATGTTTTAAATTTTATGTAGCTACACTTTCTGACCCAAATTGAGACTGGATCTCTACGTCAGGGTGTTAGTGAGAAATTAGATCTTGGGTTTGACTCAAATTATATTTTAATCTTAAAATGATGGATGAAGTATATAAACATCCCATCTCTCCTTATTTTTCATATGACAACTTTACTCAATCTATCAAGTGCAATCAACAAATCAAGAAGCATTCAAGCAATCAAGAGCAATTGAGCAATTGGATTCAAGATTTGAAGGCAAGCATCCAAGATCTAGCTTCTTCTTTTATTTAATTTAATTTTTGGATTTAGAAAAATATTATTATTATTTATTAATTTTTGGATTTAATTTTTTTTTAAAAATAAATATATATTTTAATCCTAATATATATATATATATATAGATTTCAAAAGTCCAAATACATATACATTTATTTTTCCATTGGTTTTCTTATTCACGATTTAATATCTTTTCCTCCATATATATATATGAATAAGGTTGAAAATGGGATCACCTAAATGAATGGGGTTTGAATTTGAATAGGAGTAAGATGTATGATATAGGGGTGGAATATAGGACCTATCCTCAATCCAAATTCCCAAAAGGAAAGATCCAAATGGATTAATCACAAAGAAGTGATCAATGCACAAGATAATCAAACAATGGAGAATATGAAGAAAGGAGAAAATCCTATAATCTACTATGAAAGGTATATGCTTGAAATCTGAAATAAATGGAAGGCAAACACTAACCTTAAAATAGGTCAGATCTAGAAAATGCTGATTTCTAATGTCTGTGCACAGTTTCGGGCAATTCTACAACTTGTTTCAAACTGGAAATGCTGAGATAGAGAAAACCCAGAAAAATTTTATCTTTCAGGAAGGAGGTTGTCCTTGACCCAGATAGCAGGGCAAGGTCTTACCCCGAGGCAGGATCATACCCCCTACTAAAGGTCATCCTTGACCCAAAACAACTCCGACAAAAAATCTATTTGCGGATCTTGAAAGTTCACCGAAAAGGGTATTCAGATTCAATCTCTGATTCACAGTCCTGTACCTGTACCTACAAGAAAAATGGTTTTTTATTGTTTGGATGGGGGGTTTTCCTTGGTCAAACCCCAATTTAAGAATTAACCTTGAAAATTGAATTGAAATTGTAATGTATATAAACAAAGTAAATGGAACTATTCACCTTGCTTATGTTGAAGTCCTTGTGGAGGATTCGAATAATTGAATCCACAAGTAGGGATGCTCCAAATGAATGTAGGATGTCTCAAATCAATATCATTAGATCTTCAACACCAATCTTGAATGGATATTTTCATAGGAAGAGGCTTGGATGAATGTGGATGGAGAAATCTTCAAGGGGGCTCCAAAGAGATTGGATCCTTCAATGGCTAACAATGGATCTCCTTAATGAATGTTTGAATGCTTGAATGCTAGGCTTGAAGATTAATGAATTCTTTCTTTATTTAATTCTCCTTATTTATTACTTTCACTTGAGAGCTAGATCATGAATCATGAATTGTAGATAGATGCTTGATTGCAAAAAGTGATGGAAAACTTGATCGAGAAAATGAGAGAGGAAGGCTTCCTTTTATAGTAATTTAGGGCACAAACCTCTAGAGAAGGTTGAAATTGGAGAATTAAATCCCAATTAACCTTAACCCCTAGAAATGGACCCAAATTAAATGCAATTTAAGGATTTACCATTCTGAAACCCGAAATGGCCGACCCAAAAGTGGGAAAAAGAAACTTTCTAAAATTTGACATCCCGTAACTCCCAGAATCTAGAAATTGGACCTAGGGTCAAGGATGAGGTAGAAACCACCCTAGGTAAAGTTTGAGGTCATCTTAGAACTAGGTCAAGGTCCAGGTCATCTTTGAGTCAAACAGTCAAAAACTCTAGATTCTCAAAGAAAACTATCCAGAAAAGGCTAGAAATGAGGAGGAGAGAAGCAGAACAGGGGGGAAACAACCAGATACATGAAAGGACCCAATCAAGGTGCTTAACATGACCCTAGACCACTCACTCAGAGGGCTAAATGATCTTAACATGGAAGTGCTTCCATTTTAAGATGATACATTAAGCCCCCACTTTAGCAAGAGTATGGACTCGATGCAAACTCTTGGTAAAGGAGATCATAATGAAAATATAATATTTTCATAATAAAAGGACAAAGAGAAACCTCAATCCCCTAGAGACTCAAGTCTTCATCAAATCCAAGATCACAATAAGAGAGACATCTCTAGAGAGAGAAAGAGAGAGAGAGCGTGTGATTATCTTGTCCAATGAGAACTTATGTCCCATTGTGAACCGCACAAGGAAACGACGCAACTGGAAAGGTGGAATTGAATCACCTAGTGAATGTGGCTACGCACTAGTCAACCCATCAAGGATTCACCCTTAGGAATATTTTTTTCCATAAGAGCAAAGCCAAAAACAAAAGAGATCTAGTCTTAAGGACACCTCTAACTTTAAGGGATCAAAAATATATATTTGAAATTGGAGGGATCAAGAGATCCTAAAATATAAATCCATGCTTTAAGGATTAGTCACTAATCCAAAAAGGGAGAAAAGGTATCTTGAAAAACAATATATGTGTATTGAAAAGTGCATGTGTGTAATAGGTGAGCAGAGTGTATGCCCCCATGTTAAAGTCATTGCTAACACTTTAATAGGAGCAATGGCTTTAACAAAAACATAAACAACTCCACTGATTACATTTCCACTACGAGATGCTCCCAGATGAAGACAAATCAAGGGAAATACCACATAAACATACATAGAACACAAAAGGGATCTACCTACCGTGGGGTCACTATGATCATAAGATAATATATATATATGATATTATTGCAAATGAATTGACATCATTCCGCAAAGAAAGTAGAACTAAAATCACAAAGGAGGAAAGATCACATAAGATATATGAAGAAGAATATTTTTGGACCATGACATGGAGACCAAAAAGAATCAGTGCTACCATGTCTTGAATCCAAGAAGATTACACAAGGAAACATTTACGAACAATAGCACAAGCACAACATAACATGAAACAACATATAGAAGAATAGAGATACATATAGAGGAATTATACAAAAGGTTCGATTCCTTTATCACCTTGCACCAACTAAGTAACAAGGGTCATATAAAATAATCTAACAACATTTAGAAAACACATCACAAGAGAAGCACAGTACAACATGCAAACACACAACAAAGCTACCATAAAGGACAAGTCAATCAAGCACACCACCTACTCTCCCCATATCATTCTATATCATTTAGGGAAGGTGGGTAACTCGCAAGAGGGACTAAATCCAACACAGTAGGAATGATAGCCAGTTCCAAACAAGGATCATCTTGAGAATCACAATGTTGGATACTAGGTGTAAGTGTTAATTGTAATGAAAGCATATTAGGTAAATTAATGTCAATGTCAATAGTCTCATATTCATCATCAACATCATGAGTATCATCAAGAGTATCTTCTTCATCCAGATGAATCAAAATAGAATCTAAGATACAAATAGAATCATCATAATCATGCATCTTAACATCATTATTAGCAACAACTTCTTCTAACACGTCATGCATAGGTTTATCTGAAGAAGGCATAGATATTTGAAGAGCAGAATTATGAGCTTTAGCTTGAGCATGATGCTTCTTACGACATTCATTAGCAGATCAATTACACTTTGCTTGACTTGAAATAGGTTGAGAACTAGGAGGAACAACCACATGATCCTTCACAGGTTCTTTAGGAGGATTATCAACAATAGTAGGAACTTGATTAACAGAACTAGAAGCCATAGTTAAAGGAGGTATGGAAGGTGTAGGCAAAATACCATGATTAAGATCCATAGGAGGTATGATTAATTAAATAATCTTACGATGCTTATAGGATTGATATGAATGAAAAATATTATCAAGTTGAGAAGGACATGAATTAGGTAATGAAGGCCAAAAGAAATCGAGAGTAGCACAATCTCTAGGCCTAGAAGGTTGATATAAACTATGATTAACCATCTTCACTTCATCATCATGAACAAATTTAAAAAACATATGGATAGGTGAAGCAACAACATGCATGTCATTTAACCATGGAAAACCAAGCTTAACTTGAAACTGATCAGAAGTAGGAACAACAACAAAGGTAGTGTTCACAATTTTTCCACAAAGTTCAACCCATAAGTTAATAGAACCAAATGATGGATAAAGAAAACCATTACAAGTTTGAATCCACACATCTAATGTATCATAAGAATCACGTTGCAAATTTTTCAAAAAAATATTTTCTTTAGTAATAACATTGACTAAGGATGTAGGATCAACAAACCAACCATGAGTAGGTTTCTGAGAAATCCTAGCATAAATATAAAGGGAACAATCAGGAGCTTTAATAGTCTTAGAATCATCAAAGGTAATCAAAAGTTCCCGAGGTCTTTTATTCTTAGGTTGTTGTCGAGCTTTAGGTTGAGTTTTAAATTTAGGTTTAGGTTTTGGTTGAGGTTGAGATTGAGCTTGAGGTTGAAGCTGAGGTTGAGGTTGAGGTGGAGATACAGATTGACCTGTGTCCTAAAATGTTGACACACTTCTATGAGTCATTATATCCAAGATTGCTCAAGAATGAGGTCTCAAATGGTGACTCATAGCTCTCTATTCATGGAGTGCAAGGGTTTATGATGGAGGCCCTCAGATTAGACCTAGTTTGTGCCCATGCAAGTACACCACAAAATGAGAGATTAAAAGAGGAAAAACAAGAATGCTAGTCTCCATGATCATCAAGTATGCATGCAAGTGAAAATGAAAGCTATTCTAAATGATAACAATGCATGAAAGCAAACTAATCTATGGAAGGAAATGCTTATGCAAGATTATTCTATGAAAGAAAATATGAATCTAATCTAATATGAAAGTGAAAAAGTAATCTAAATGGATTGCCATGGAGGCATCAGAGAAGAAGACAAGAAAAGAGAAGTTGCAATGTTCAAGCTCAAGTGCTCAAATTCTCCTCCAAAATCGCTCTCCAAACCTGCATAACAATAACATAAAATCTTGATCTCTAAAATCTCCATGCATAAATGAGAAGGAGAGGGCTCCTTATAAAGGATTTTAGAAATGAATGGATGATCAAGATTAAGGGGCAAAAAGAAATGAGCAATGGTGGAGATTAAATCTTGGTTGATCCATGTGCTCAAGATTCTCAAGAGGCAAAATCAATGGACATGGTTAAGAGACAAAAAGATGTGTGGAAGAGATTAAGAGGCAAAAGGAGATTCCACTCATCTTGGAAAATGTGCATTCAATGTGTAGACAAAAAGTCTTTTTCTTTTTATTTTATTATTTATTTATTATTTTTAGCAAAGTGGTTTCCATGATTTAATTAAAAGATTTTATTTATTTATTTAAAAGAGATTGGTTCTTTTAATTAAATGTGGCTTAGGATAAAGTGATTTTATTATTTAATTAAAATATTTTATTATTTAATTAAAAGGGAGCATGTTCTCTTAATTAAATAATATTATTTTATTATTATTATTTTTAAAAAAATTAAATAAGGCTTAAAATAAAATGACCAAACCTTAGGAAATATTGAATTAATTACGATTTGATCAAGAAAACTGATTTGGATTGAAAATATTGCAAAGCATTGATTCAGGAAATTGATAAAATGATGAATGGGGCCCAAAGTCTAGGTGACCATTTTAGGGTGCATACATTTGCCCCTCTTTGACTAATGTGTGATCTTCAAGGGAACACATGTAGTCAAAGAATGAAGTTGAAGTGTGAGATCGATTTGGGATCACAAAACAACCCAGATGTGTGATCGACGGACGGGAACACATCAAGACAAAGATAAGCTAGTTGAAAAAGACAAGGCCAACACCCTTGTAAATAGGTAATTGTCAAGTCTCAAGCAAGGTTGCCCCAAATGAAGCAATTGATAGGATTGATAAACCTAAATCAAGGATTGAAGTTTGATAGGTAATGCCCCCTCATGATCGAAATTGAAATGAGATAGAGGAGACATAGTAAATTGATAAATTTGATCAAATCGAACAAAAAAAAAGGTTCTTGATGTAAGATGAAAGATATAAGGATCACAGAACCAAGGTAGATCATCAAACATGAAAGATTATGCCCCAAGATTGAATTAGAAGAAAATAAGTGGGGTGAAAGCGAATGGAAGATAGAAGTTTGGAAGAGGTGGAAAGAAATGAAGAGAAGAAAGAGAATTTGCCTCAAGAAAGAGAATGCCTCAAAATCAATCAACTATTTAAGATAGAGAATTTCAATTGAGATCACGAAAGAAGATAAGGAAATGAAGATCAAAACGTGACCATAGTTGATTAAAAGTCCAAAAGAAAGATGAAGGAAAACCCTCTCAAACTCCTAATGCAACCTAAAAATGCAAATTAACATGTAGTCTAACAATGCAAGTTACATGAAAATGAAAAGGTGTACTTGCAATAGAGAAACTGTAACATAGGATTTTGTGTTCATCATTCATTAGAGAATGTTAAGGAGCTTATTTTCATCATTGGGCCATTATTAACGGACATCAAAAAATCACACAATCATCACTAGTCACAAGTGCAACTATGAAGATATGAATGTGATTTATATCGGATTGGAATGTGGAAAGATTCTAACATAAGCATCAAAGACATAAAGGTCAAGATGACTTCGATGTTAGCTTACCCAATTTAATGTAGCAAAACCATGCTTGCATCAAGGCATCAATGTCAGGATGACCATAAGAACGGTTGCGCAAAAATAGTCAAGGATGATGCCTCAAATCTCCTAAGTGTTTCAAGGGGACAACAAGAGACACTCTAGAGTTTCAAGACCACACCCACAAGAAGAAAGAAAATAAAAACATGCCCCATGCCCCAAGTCCTCTAGCTATGCATCCCAAAGAGACTTATTAGACAAGGACACTCAACAAAAATCAATAACAGTCAGGACACAAAGAAAAGATCATGACATATCTCAAGTATTAAGTGTTACGTTTAAAAATTTAATTATGTTAACTGATATTGTGTTCTGAGGATAAGGATCAAATGCTTGCAAGAAGGTAAGATCACATGACAAAACTAGGCAAGACCAAACCGAGAAGTGTTGAAAAACACTCGATGTCAGGGGTTGTGTTGAAAAACACAGTTGGGGTGGTGTTGAAAAATACTATTTGTGAGGTGTCCCAAAGACTAATGCATCCAAGAGACCAAAGCTAACACAGTTATGCCCCCTAGAAAAAGACAAAGACCAATTCCAAACCAAGGAAACAAGGACAAGGCATGATGGAGAAAGGCTGTGTCGAGGACGCATGCTAAGAAACAGGGGTGCAAAGGCCTCAAGTAGCGCTTGTTTCTAGGTTTTCACCACTTGGATTTAATTGCAAAATTTTTTTATTTTTTTTTTAGGACTTTTTATAATTTTTTTTGTATTTTTGCTACCAAGGCGCCTGTTTCCAGGTTTTCACCAAGGCACTTTTTCTATTTTTTTTGAATTTTTTGAATTTTCCTAATTTTTTTGGTATTTTTAGAATATTTTTTTTTTTTGGAGATACATCAAAGCGCCTATTGCTAGGTTTTCACTAAGATGATCATTTTTTTAGGACATTTTCCAATTTTAAAATTTTTTGACAATATACCATTTTTTGGATTTTTTCAGGATCAATAAGTATGTACAAAGGATGCCCCCAGACAGAATGGGCATCATGGATAGAACTTCTTCAGGTGAAAGACATTGATAGGATCAGGGAGCTTCTCTCTCTCTGTTTCGTAGATAATAAATAAGCACCTACCCCAAAAACTACTGTAATGATGTAAGGTCCAAGCCAATTAGGTTCAAATTTTCCCTTTTGATCTCTATGCTGTTGATTCTTAGGATTTTCTTTGAGGACAAGATCTCCCACTTGGAATTCTCTAGGGAAAATTATGCTTTAACTAGAAGAGCTATGTGAGGATGCATCTTTATAAATTTATGTCTGACTGGTTTTACACCTGGAGCTATGGACAAGTGATGCATGATAAGATTAGTGTCCAACCCTAGAATATCTGAATAAGTCTAAGAAAATTTGATCTTCTTTTTTTGTAAGAAATTAGTGTAAGCTTCTTTTTCTTGTGATGACAAGGACTAAGCCAAATGTACTATATGTGGAGCCTCATTTGTACCCAAATTGACTATTTTTGTTGGCTCAACAAGAACTAAAGATCTGTCTTGAAAGTAGCTAGGGACGATAAAGTACCTCATCCTTAGGCACCTTAGAGAGGTTTTCACCCTTGGATACGTCATTTATTTTTACTTTTTTTGGTTCTAACACCGCCACACAGTGATTTTCACCATTAGAACTCTTATTCTTTTTTTCTTTTCTTTTTATTTTATGACTAAGGTACTTGATGTCTGGTTCTGTCACGTTGGTAGCCCGTTCATTGGTGGAAGAGACTACAAGTTCAATGGCATTCAAGTAACAAGTTATCTCATAATCATTTTGGAATGTTAATAGCTCAGGTTCTTGATAGCATTGGGACCAATCAATGAGGTTAGGATGAGCAAGAGGTAAGTCAATGACTGGATCAAGGTTGTGAATGTGGATGATTTCATCTCTGGTGATCGAAGAGTTGGAGTCTATCAAGTATCCTTCTAAGCTACCCAAATTAGAATTCATCCTAACAAGTGAAGAATCATCCACTAAGGCAACATGTGGGTTCAAATCCTCTAATACTACATGCGACTCGTCAGCTACCTTGAGTTGAGAACTATAAGTATGGATGACATCAACATTCATGTCAACTGTAGAAGGCTCTGAGAGAGAGTCCCATTCATACTCATGTGAATCTATTTCTGAATCTTGATTAGGATGTTTACACCATGAGGGTTTGGGATGTCTTGATGTGGAAGCTCTAATGTCATCAAGGGTAACATCTCTCTCCATCAAATGAATAATATTCTTTCATTGATGTTCTCTGATAGGATCCTCTACATCCAATTCTTCTTGTTCTAAGGTCGCAACTATTGCATGAGCAGTTGGATTATCTGAATCTCCCCAAAGGATATTGGTGGAAGGGAACCAATATTCACACTTATCTTGTTGGTTTGTCAAATTAGGTATGTTTTTTGGTTCATCTTCACTATCTGACTCATCAAGGATAGGAGCAGTGTTCTTGTTATCATTCACAAATCCCAGGCCAACCGTCTTCTTAGACTTGCGTCCAAAAAGAGCATGATCAAGAGGTTAAGCTCTAACATCCAATATTTAACTAAGAGGGCCATGTCTAGGATAGCCCATATGTTTGAAAAAAGTATACCCTCTCCCATAAGTCTTAGGAGAGGGA
Source organism: Chamaecyparis obtusa (assembly GCA_027943335.1). Classification (NCBI taxonomy): domain Eukaryota; kingdom Viridiplantae; phylum Streptophyta; class Pinopsida; order Cupressales; family Cupressaceae; genus Chamaecyparis; species Chamaecyparis obtusa. Next base: position 567,749 of record BSBK01001339.1, on the reverse strand, counting down.
GAGTTCTCATTGTGCATGTATTTATCTTCTCTATAAATCTAGTCTTTAATATCCACTTCTTCTTTCTCATCTTGAATAGGCACTGAGGACTCTACAAATGTGCCAAATAAAGTCATAGTTGAAGAGGAAGGTCTCACTTCTTGTGAAGGTTTTTCATAAGACCTAGGTGAAACTAGAAGCTTTGTAAAAGATTTAAGTTGATACCCCACTACACCAAGGTCTACTAACTTGAACTTGTCTTTGCATTCTATTAAGATTGCATTGAAATCTTCTACTTCTCTATTGAGGGGAACATGAGTACTTGCCAAAATTGAGTTAATAGATAATGTGCTATCCCTAGGTATACAAATTTCTACTCCATTGTAGGGGAACTTAACACACTGATGGTAGGTAGATGACACTGCTTGTATATCATGAATCTATGGTCTACCAATTAAGATATTGTATGCCAGAGGACTAGCATCAACAATTTGAAACAAAATGTCCTTCTCAATAGGGCCAATCCTAACAAGAAGGATGACCAATCCTTTGGAACTTCTTTCCACCTCATCATAGGCTTTGATAGTGATCTTCTTTTTGGTATCTATGACTTGTTCAGAATAACCCAATGTCTTCAAAAGACTCAAGCAAAAAATATTAAGCCCAACACCCCCATCTATCAACACATGCCTGACACGGGTTTTGTGGATCATGAGTTTAATATGGAGGGTGAGATTGTGTGGGTGGCTCAAAGCTCTATCATCATCCTCTGAAAAGGTAAGGTAATGAGGGCTAGCAATATGGTTAACCATGTTTTGGAATTGATCAACATTTAAGTTGTTAGGGACATTCACTATGTGCAAAGCATCCTCAAGGACTTGCTTGTGTCTCGGGGACAACTCTAAGAGCTCAAAGATTGAAATCTAAGCTGGGTTTCTCTACAACTGATCTACAAGATTATAACTCATTTTAGAATTAACTGCTGGTTTTGAGGTGACATTCTTGGATGCCACTTGCTTTCATTTACTGGGTTGACTTGAGTTGTGTCCTCTAATGATAATGAGACCTTGACTTCATGTGATAGCATTGAGAGCTTGGGATGACATTCTAGAGTTAGGACCCCTTAGCACCATGACGGGTTCTTCATCAAAGATAGGAAGAAAGTCCATGTCTAGATCATAGCCATAGGGATCTTTATTTCTCATCATGTTGACATTTTCTTCTACAACTTCAAGCATGTTGACAAAATTCTCCGCAGTGGTGTAAGTGTAATTGATCTCAGCCTTTCCATTCTTAGGTTTAGAGGTTTCCCCCTTCTCATACTTGGGCAAAGGTTCTTTGAAAGCCTTATGATTAACATTGGTGTTCAATCCATCTACCTTAAGTTTGTCACTCTCAATGAGATCTTGGATGATATGCTTAAGCTTCCAACAATTTTCAATATTATGTCCAATACCATTGTGAAACTTGTAGAAGGATTTCTTATCCCACCAATGTGGCTTAATGTTAGGTATATAATGTTTTGTTGGATCTTGAGGATGCACAAGGTTGTTGGCAATGAGTGTTTTGAAGACATCCTCATATGAATCACCCAGTTTTGAAAACTGTCATCTCTCTTTCTTGGGCTTATCTTTATATCTTGGCTTGTACTCTTGTTGGTTAGATGAGTTGAGCTTTATAGCTTGAACTGCACTAGACAAGTGAAGAACAACTTGATCTTTGGGTTGAGAGGAGTCCACAACTCCATCATTGACCATTTGTTTGTTCCTATTCCAATGTGAGTTCTTTCCTTTCTCCTTATTAGAGTTGTTGTTATTTTGACCATTATTGTTGTTGTTTCCATGTTTGGTCAAAATTCCTTGTTCTCTCAAAACATCCTCAATCCTACATGCGGTTTCAACCATGATGTCAAAGGAATCAAAGACCATCTTCCTAAATTCATACTGCATTTTGGGAACCAAGTTGCTAATAAGGATGTCAATCTTATCATCTTCAGGAAAGGTCCTAGAGTAGTGAGAGCATTGTCATCTCCACCTTTGCAAGAAAGTGACAAAGGATTCCCCTTGATTTTTCTTTAAGTTGCATAAGTCCAACATGGTGACAGATCTTGAAAGGTTATATGCAAAGTGTTGGATAAATCTATGGAAAATCTCTTTGAAAGTCTTGACGGGGGGAGTTATGTTGGTGAACCATTCCATCACTTGACCCTTAAGACTCCTTGGGAACAATATCATGAGGTATGAGTCATCTTGATGGAACTCAAAACTCATAATATAAAACTGCCACACATGATCATGTGGATCTCCATTACCGTCATGCTTGTCATATGGAGGGATCTCAACCTTTCTAGGAAAGTCTTTCATGCTCACATTCTTGTCAAAAGGATTAGGACAAATTAAATCAAGCGAGAAAGCACTCTTGGGTGCCAACACCTTTTCCATCATACGCTTAAGTTTCCTGATCTCTTCTTCTTGGGATGGACCTTGTTTCTTGATTTTCTTGTCCACATAAAAATGATAGGGGACCCTAGCATTTTTGTTGATCAAACTCTCTAGGAACTTATCTTTGTTTTGCTCCAAGTATCTCTCCACATACTATTGGAAGAGTGGTTCTTGTTGCATCTTCATGAAGTCTTGGGAGTTGAGGTCAAAACTTGAGCTACTACCCCCATATTGTGAACCATGTTGAGCATGTTGAGAAGGTTATTTTAAGTTCCTAGGAGGTGTTTGTCTCCTGTAATGTTCTTGTTATGAAGCCCTTCTTCCTCTAGGGCTAGGAGATCGTGAAGGTGATCTTGAATACCTTCTACTTTGTGGAGTCTTAGGAGGAGTAGATGGAGGAGAGTTGTTTCCACCACCAACACACATGTTGTTGTATTGATCATTGAGTTGTTGAGGCAAGAGTCTATCTTTCTCTTCTTGTGTGACTCTCCTTTCTATTTCCAATAAGGCTTGTCTTTTTGAATCTAGGAGTTTAAACTTCTCTTCCTTTGTAGCTTGTTCATCTAGGAAGGCTTTCTTTTCACGCTCAATTCTTTTGAGTCTTTGACTTGTGTATCTCAAAGTTATTTGGAGTGGTGAACTTGGTCTTGAATGTTTAAACAAGTCATTGGCATATGCTGCATTCACATGAGTATCATAAGGTTCATCATATTGACTGTCATATTGTGATTTCTCTTCTTGATAGGACTTCTTCATTTCCCTTTCAACCCTTTGGTGTGCATCCAAATACCTGGTTGAGATAAAGGGTGAAACCGGTCAATTTTCATTAGAGGAATTGCCATACAGAATGGTATCCCTATGCCTTTCGAATATGTTGTCAAGACTTTTATCCCTTTCTTCCCTCTCTCTTTGAGTCATTGTGTAACTCATATCCATACCTGAATGAGAAGGTGCTAAGGGTGTGCTCAACTCTCTAAGATTACTCTTGTGATGAAACCAAGCTTCTGAGGTATTCCTAGGGGATTGATAAAAAATAGGCTCTTTTCCCTTACATTTTTGGCGATTTTGAACTAAGGGTAATTGGTTAAAGACTAATTGAGGTCATTTTACTTGATTTACTTGATATCTTGTTGTAACCAACATGAAAGAAAAGATCCTAGGTGACCCTAAGAAACATTGGTATCAAACTAAGATAGTAAAAGCACTCACTTGTCCAAAAGAGAGGTGATAAGATAGAAATTTTGTGAGAGGCATAAACCAACACTACCATAGAGGTGCCTAATAAACAAATGAGTATCCTAACACATATGGATCAGGAGGATGATTTATCCAAGATATATTTGATTGAATTTGAATTTGTTATGGAAGTGAATGGACAAGAGATTACTAAAACTCTCCAAGTGTGCTATCAAAGAATCCAAAGGTTGGTCTTCTCAACAAGGACAGTTTCTAACTATCCGATTCCAAGCAGGGTCACTTGTAAAATCAAAGATTGCTAATTCAAGAGGTTAAGATACAGGAACCCAAGGTGAAAATAGGCTTCTAATAGTGGGTTAAGTTACTTGACCAAACTCAGATCAACCAAGGAAAACTAGGAATGACAGGATAGCAAATCAGGCAAGTTGTAAAAAGTTGGTGTTTCGACTCAGGAACTTAGTTTTTGTTCATTTTAAAAGATCAAGTAAACACATCAACCAATTTTTATCATTGATCAAGCACGTAAGACAATAATCAAGGATTTAAAGAAAACAAATGTCTTCAAACAATGAGCAAGGGACAAAGCAACCTTGCACATGAACAAGAATAGTGACTTAGTATGCTACTCCTTAAAGATTCTACTTGTGTATGTTCTTAAAATGTTTTTCAACCATGCACATAGTCCTAGAAAATAAAAAGTTGGTTGCACTATGGTTCTTAGTAATGGTCAACTTTGCAAATTTTGCAATCTCAAGAGGGCAAACTCCAATGCAGGCGCACCGAGGTTTTGACACATTCTGAGAATTTAATCAGTCAGATATGCTGAGGAGATCTGACAGCCCAACAAGAAACTACACCCATGGAGATTTCTTCCACAAAGACATTAATATAGCGGTTGTTGCTGCCATAGTAAAAATGGTTATTACCACTTGAGGTTCCATCCATGTGGTTTACCCAATAAAGGGAGTGTCCACTATGGTTAACCCTCTCTAACAAGGTGACTCACAAAAAGGACCACATGGGGACTTGGTTTAGATTTAAGGATCTGAGTTTCTGGTACTACCCAAAAAGGGAGTAGAGCATAATCCTCTAGCATCTTCACTTCACCCAAACATAGCAAATAGATTCATTGACATGCTAAGATTGAAACCACCTCACCAAGGTTCATATGTCAACAAAAGTATCTACTGAGCTCTCTAAGTGGGTCCAAGAGAGAACATACCGATCAATGTTGAGGACTAAACCAAGTAAGACCGTGAGATAGTAACAATATCCTCCCTACCTAAAAGGGGTTTTATCATCAAGAAGAGCTTTTCAAGAAGCCCACTCTCTCATGAATGCCACAAATAGTGTTCATAGGGCCTAATTACTATGTGAAATAGATACGCAAGAAAGTGTATCTAGATTCATTGTTTCTTTTAGAGCAAAATTGAAGTGTGATCTATGAAAGAAAGAAATCACTCAAGTAAGACACATGAGAGGTTCATTTTAATTTTCAAAATTCAAATGTTATAGAGATGCAACAAAATACCTCAAGTCCAAAGCAACGCGCTTAGTAGATTTTTGTTGAGCTTTTTTTGTGCAAGTAAGCCACGAACTCTCTAACAAGCAAACAAGCAAACAAGCAAACAAGATATGCAATGTATATCCAACTTATGCAAACCCTAGGGTTAGATATGAAAATTAATTGTTAGGAGCAATAATAGCCAGCAAATAATCCAAATGACAACTCATATCATGCATTGAACCATGAAAAATAAGTGCATACTCATCACAATTTATTTATTTTTGGATTTGACCTAGTCAACAAGATTTGATTTTTTTATATGATTTCAGCCACAAAAATAGAAATTCAAAACAAAGACCCCTGCTAAAAAATAAAGAGCTTTCCAAAAATGTAAAAATTTTGAAAAAATTTCTTAATTTGTGCCCTAGAGACCCATTTTTATCAAAATAGACCAATTTTTGTAAATCGACTATTTGAGCTATGATATTGCATCCAAATAAAAAACACAAAGAATGGACCCCATGTATAATTTAAAGAGATTTCTGAAAATGTAAATTTTTTTGAAAAATATGCTAATTTGCGCTGAAAATTAATTTTTTATGAAACTTAAAGAAAAATATAAAAAATACAAAATACCTCAAATAGTTCTAAATTTTTTACTGAAGCTTCTATGATATGTCTCAAACCTACAAGAAAAATTTGAGACCACAACTCCAAGCCGTTTGAGAGGTATGATCAAATCTTTGAAACTCTAGGGTTTTAGTCTCCAAGCAAATCTGCACAAGGGGGTTAGCTCTAAAAAATAACCAAAACCAGCATGTAAAGGTGGGTTGCCCCATGGTGGGTGCCAAAAATGTGTGCTAAAATGTTGACACACTTCTATGAGTCATTATATCCAAGATTGCTCAAGAATGAGGTCTCAAATGGTGACTCATAGCTCTCTATTCATGGAGTGCAAGGGTTTATGATGGAGGCCCTTAGATTAGACCTAGTTTGTTCCCATGCAAGTACACCACAAAATGAGAGATTAAAAAAGGAAAAACAAGAATGCTAGTCTCCATGATCATCAAGTATGCATGCAAGTTAAAATGAAAGCTATTCTAAATGATAATAATGCATGAAAGCAAACTAATCTATGAAAGAAAATGCTTATGCAGATTATTCTATGAAAGAAAATATGAATCTAATCTAATATGCAAGTGCAAAAGTAATCTAAATGGATTGTCATGGAGGCATCAGAGAAGAAGACAAGAAAAGAGAAGCTGCAATGTTCAAGCTCAAGTGCTCAAATTATCCTTCAAAATTGCTCTCCAAACCTCCATAACAATAACATAAAATCTTGATCTCTAAAATCTCCATGCATAAATGAGAAGGAGAGGGCTCCTTATAAAGGATTTTAGAAATGAATGGAGGATCAAGATTAAGAAACAAAAAGAAATGAACAATGGTCGAGATTAAATCTTGGTTGATCCATGTGCTCAAGATTCTCAAGAGGCAAAATCAATGGACATGGTTAAGAGACAAAAAGATGTGTGGAAGAGATTAAGAGGCAAAAGGAGATTCCACTCATCTTGGAAAATGTGCATTCAATGTGTAGACAAAAAGTCTTTTTCTTTTTCTTTTATTATTTATTTATTAATTTTAGCAAAGTGGTTTCCATGATTTAATTAAAAGATTTATTTATTTATTTAAAAGAGATTGGTTCTTTTAATTAAATGTGGCTTAGGATAAAGTGATTTTATTATTTAATTAAAAGATTTTTTTATTTAATTAAAGGGAAGCATGTTCTCTGAATTAAATAAGATTATTTTATTATTATTATTGTTTCTTTTTAATTAAATAAGGCTTAAAATAAAATGACCAAACCTTAGAAAATATTGAATTAATTACGATTTGATCAAGAAAACTGATTTGGATTGAAAATATTGCAAAACATTGATTCAGGAAATTGATAAAATGATGAATGAGGCCCAAGTCTAGGTGACCATTTTAGGGTGCATATATGACCAACATGCTCCACTTGATTAACAATGTGATTAAGATCGTCCATCTTTGAATCATACATAATTTCCATAGAAGATGGGTGAGCAATAGTATTAGTATCATGCGTAGGTAAAGGATTCGTATAGATTTGAAGGTTTTGATTGGGAGGAGAAACAAATTTATTCTCACTACCATCAAGATTATCAACAGATAAGGCATTAGAATCAATTAAGTCTTGAACCTTATGTTTTAAAGAATAACACTTCTCAGTATCATGACCATTCTGACAATGATATTGATAAAAAACTTTAGGATCAAAGGATTTAGATGCAATCATAGCAGGTAAAAGAGGTCGAATAGGAGGTAAAGTAATCATATTAGTGTTTAAAAACCTATTCATAATAGAATGTAAAGATTCAGAAAAAGGAGTAAACGTACAATTTAATCGAAAAGCAGTGGATGCAGAAGTGGCATTGTGAGATGCAACAACAACTTGATCAGCAATTGCATTCGCTTGTTTGTTTATCTTGACATAGTTGTTGAATTTTTGAAATTTATTTGGATTAGGAGCAGCATCACTTTTATCAACTGGAATAGGAGCCATTGGAGTGGTGCTCTCAAATTGACTCACTTGTAATTGATAATGATGAAGTGTTGCACAAAGTTGTTGAAAAGAGGTAAATTCAATAAGTAGAATCTTATCTCTAATATCCTTTTGCAAATTTGAAATAAACATACATTGAATATCAATATCAGGAACATGATAGGAAATCTGAGCATGCGAATGCTTAAATCTACCAATAAATTCATTCAATTTTTCCTTAGCACTTTGTTTACAATGCATCAAATTAGTCAAAGACACTTGCGGGCCAATGTTGTTTTGAAATTGTTGAATAAAATCATTACCAAGTTGTGGAAAGGAATCAATAGAATAAGGAGGCAAGAAACAATACCATTGTAAGGCCTTGTCATGAAAAGTTCTAGCAAATAGTTTGGCTAAAATCCTACGATCATGAGCATAATCACTACAAAAGATTTGAAATGTTTTAACATGATGCACGAGGTCTCCTTTTCCATTATAATTCTCAAGATGAGGCATATCACCTTGCTGAGGAATAGGAGTACGAATAATGTCTCGAGACAAAGGACTTCCCATGTCACATGTAGGAACATGAAATTTGTTTTGAGTTAAGAAATCAAGCTGTTGTTATAAGGATGACACAGTTTGAGCCAAACTGATGATTGTTGAATCATTAGAGGAAATAAGAGGAATAGCAACATTAGAAACACTAGGTAAAGTGTAAGAAGCTATAGGAATGGAAGACACAAATGGAGGAACACTTGGAACTATAGTTGGAAGCAGATTGGAATAAGTAAAAGGAACATTATGATAAGAAGGTTGTGATGTAGGAAGGGACACAGGAGGAACACTCATAGGAATAAAGGGAACCGTCACAGTAACCAAAGAAGGAGTATATGTAGGAACACTTGGTAAAGGATTAGAAGAAGGTTCTACACTAGTGACAGGAGGAATCAACCCTACATCTTGAGCTAAAGGTTTAACATTTGAATGCATGAGGTGAGTAATATCATGCAAGAGGTTAACACCTTGATCACTATCACAAAGAACTTTCTTAAGAGCATCAATAGCTTGAATAAAATCTTGATTATGGTTTTCTTGAATAAGCCAATTACCCATTTTATCAAGTTCAGTTAAAAATTTTTGGACTTGTTCAGGAGGAACTCTTAAAGCATCATCCTCATCATGAGATGAGTGAGAAGATTTTTGCTCCATAATAGGATTGGAATCATGAAGAATCAAATTATCATCTAGGATCTGAAGGAAAGGAGAGGAAGACTCAGGATCAAAGACACTCATAAGTCTATGACTTCTTCTAACATGAATATTATAAGCATGACTAGTAGTAGTAAAGCTCATAAACCAATGCAATGCAAATGAACTAAACTAAGAACACATAAAGCATGAATGTTTTTGTATTTTGAAAGAAATTTTTTAATTTTTTTATATTTTTGAAATCTAATTAGCATGCAAGATTTAACACAAAGGGAAAATCTAACATCAACAAGATAAAAAGGAAATCTAACACCACAAAACAAAATAGGGCATCTAATTCCACAAAAGAAAATAAGGTAAGTGTGTCGAGTTCACCAAAATGAATAAGGTTGAAAATGGGATCACCTAAATAAATGGGGTTTGAATTTGAAAGGAGTAAGATGTATGATATAGGGGTGGAATATAGGACCTATCCTCAATCCAAATTACCAAAAGGAAAGATCCAAATGGATTAATCACAAAGAAGTGATTAATGCACAAGAGAATCAAACAATGAAGAATGTGAAGAAAGGAGAAAATCCTATAATCTACTATGGAAGGTATATGCTTGAAATCTAAAATAAATGGAAGGCAAATACTAACCTTAAAATAGGGTAGATCTAGAAAATGCTGATTTATGATGTCTGTGCACAATTTTGGGTAATTTTGCAACTTGTTTCGAACTGGAAATGCCGAGACAGAGAAAACCCATAAAACTTTAATCTTTCGGGAAGCAGGTAGTCCTTGAACCAGATAGTGGGGCAAGGTCTTACCTTAGGGCAAGATCCTACCCCCTACTTAAGGTCATCCTTGACCCAAAATAGCTCTGACAAAAAATTTGTTCATGGATCTTGGAAGTTCGCTGAAAAGGGTATTCAGATCCAAGCTCCGATTCACAGTCCTTTACCTGTACTTGCAAGAAAAATGGTTTTTTATTTTTTGATGGGGGGTTTTCCTTGGTCAAACCCCAATTTAGGAATTAACCTTTAAATTGAATTGAAATTGTAATGTATATAAACAAAGTAAATGGAACTATTCACCTTGGTTATGTTGAAGTCCTTGTGGAGGATTCAAATCCTTGAATCCACAAGTAGGGATGCTCCAAATGAATGTAGGATGTCTCAAATAAATGGAATTAGATCTTCAACACCAATCTTGAATGGATATTTTCATAGGAAGAGGCTTGGATGAATGTGGATGGAGAAATCTTCAAGGGGGCTCCAAAGAGATTGAATCCTTCAATGGCTAACAATGGATCTCCTTGATGAATGCTTGAATACTTGAATGCTAGGCTTGAAGATGAATGAATGATTGCTTGCTTTCCTTCTCCTTCTTTCTTACTTTCACTTGAGAGCTAGATCATGAATCATGAATTGTACATGGATGATTGATTGCAAAAAGTGATGGAAAACTTGATCAAGAAAATGAGAGAGGAAGGCTTCCTTTTATAGTGATCTAGGGCACAAACCTCTAGAGAAGGCCGACATTGGAGAATTAAATCCCAATTAACCTTAACCCCTAGAAATGGACCCAAATTAAATTCAATTTAAGGATTTACCATTCTGAAACTTGAAATGGTCGACCCGGAAGCGGGAAAAAGAAACTTTTTAAAACCTGACATCTCGTAACTCTCAGAATCTGGAAATTGGACCTGGGGTCAAGGACAAGGTATACACCACCCTAGGTCAGGGTCGAGGTTGTTCCTGACCTAGGTTAGGGTCTATGTTGTACTTGACCCTACTAGGTCATCTTTGACCCAAACAGTTAGAAACTCCATATTCTCAGAGAAAACTATCCGGAAAAGGCTGAAAATGAGGAGAGAAGCAGAACAGGGGGGAAACAACCAAATACATGCAAAGACCTGATCAAGGTGCTTAACATGACCCCAAACCACTCACTCAGAGGGATAAACACTCTTAACATGGAAGTACTTTCATTTTAAGATGATATATATATATATATATATATATATATATATATATATATATATATATATATATATATATATATATTCTTTATTACTTTCTTTTAATTCTATAAAAAATTACGCTCATATGCAAATATAATATAGTTTCAACAACAAATACCAACAAACCTTAATTGAATTAATTTCAAGTTTTCCCTATTGTTCTTCAAACAAATTTTGGGTTTTTCGCATAAGAAATTCAATAACTAATTGAAACTAAAAAAATGAAAAATCAAACCATAATTCTCAATCAAAATAAAATCATAATTTTCAATAATCAATTCCAATTAAAAAGTAGACAATCTTTTCAAAAGAACGATAGACATAGGTTTTCAAACCCTACCTGAAATCCCCCAACTGAATACATCAAATAAGGCCAAATCGGAGACTACCAAAAAATAAAGCTTTAAAATAATTCTTTAACTTCCAAGCACCATGATTCTCCAAAACCTAATGGACGTCCTCAAATAATAACCCAAAACCCCCTAATATAGAAAACCTAACAAGCTAGGTTTTCAAAACAGGCAACTCCAAAAATAAGATGAACTCCACTCAAAAATAATAAAAGAATTACTTAACTTGAAATTACTAAAATAAGAACTTAACTACAACCTCATTTTTATCAAACCCTCTTTGCATGATTAATTCTAATGTTAATAATTAAATATGCACTTTTCCAATTACAGCTCCCAACGCAACTTTAACTTAAATTTATAATTCAATTTTATTAAACTGAATGTGAAACTTAAATTGCATATTAATATTTAATTAGTCAATTAATATTTTAGTACATTAATAACTATAGAATTGATAAATAAATATTAAATAAATCAATTATGCCTATAATTTCATATTTGGATTTAATAATTAATTAAATCCTTTTATTCTAAATTAGACTTTACAATCAAGTCTTTTAATTAAACAAAGGTATTTAATTAACTCTTAATAATTAAATATCCTTATATTTGATATTCTGATTTTCATAAGATATAATTATTCTAATTTCATAATTAATCTTAATTTAATTATTTTAACCAAATAAACCACACAACAAACTCACTTGACTTACAACACACAAAAATCAACTAACTCAAATAACAAACAAACTCAAATCCCCTCTCTTACCATTGATATATTGCGATAGGGCATGCTCATCTTGGCAATTCAGGGAAGTCGATACCCAGTACCTGAAATTCTGTATAAAAGATGAGCATGTACATAAATGTATAAATATATAATAGACAATGGTGAGGATCAACCAATTGTGTGGATCTCGCAAGCAAGTAACTATGAATTCATTCCTCAGCCACATCAGGCATGTCAAATATAAAAGTAAAACATACATGCTAACCATACACATGCAAGTATGGGGCCAGTAATAAACATAAATATACATAACATAAAATCTATCGGAGGATCTAATACACACATGAAAAGTGGTCTAAAATAATTTCTCCAATTAGACTGAAAATAAAACTATGGGAGGAGTATTACACTAAAGGACATTGAGATAACTTTTAAAGAGTCAGCGGTTATACATTGTGATAATACAAGCATAATGAACATGTCAAAGAATCTTGTTATGCATTCAAAGACTAAACATATTTCAATCAAGTATCACTTTTTGATAGATAAGGTTGCAGAAAAGGAAGTCAGATTGGAGTACATCAATACAAAGGAGAAAATAGCAAATATATTCACCAAACCATTTTCAAAAGATACCTTTGAATATCTCAGAGGTATGCTTGGGGTGAGAACCCCTCCTAGTGAGAACTAAATGTTGCAGGAATGCATAAGTCCAGTAGCTATTAGAGCTATATCATTCCCTAAACTTGATGCTTGGATGCAATCCTCAAGGGGAGTGATCACAGAACATAATAGAGCATATTTGGGTGATGAAGCATCTAGTTTTTTGTAGGCATGAAGATTTGAAAAAGCTACACCTTGCAGAGGTGGGATGTGTAGAGAAAGGAAATGATTATGGCACCCTTTGCCATTGATGTCAAAGGGGTGATGAACTACAACTGATTTAGAACTAGAATGAAGAATCTGTAATTCAAGATTACTGAGGAGTTGATGATTAGATATGCAAGATGATTAAATCAGTATTATATTGTCATTGATGTCAACTAGCTTGACAGTACTTATCTTTTAAGCTACTATACCGACACATCTGAAGAAAGGTGAAAGAGATGAAGAACATAAATATCTACATGAGGAAGATGCATATGACAGATGAGGATAAGGAATACACCGAGTAACTTGTTGATGAGTCTATGACTTGATGGAATTGACTTTATTATGTTGCATTCATCTATGATGAAGAATAGAGCTGAAAGACATAAAATAGTGTTGTCGGTAAACAAAGCATTTTAGTATACACCGACGAAGTGTAGTGTATACCGAGCACAATATTAACCGAGCTTGTGTTCACTGATGCATTTCTTTGTTAACCGAGCAAAACAAAAAAGAATTAAATGATCAGTTTAGCTGATAAAGTGATGAGTTGTAAAGTGTATGAAATCGAGGTAACAGATAATGTTTGTTATGAATATTGACGACTAACATAAATCAAAAGGATCTAATGGAGTAGATTGAAACATGTTACTGACACATCAGCCGAGGGAGCTTAAAGAGGCAAAATCTATGAATATAAATTAAGCGGCAAAATTTGATGGAGGAAAAGAAAATGATTTACTTGTCTATATAAGAGACATTGGTTTCATTATGAAACGAATGCTGGAAGAAGAAGATATTGCAGAATAATTGCATGGAGAAGTTTTTTCTGATCATACTGGTTAATAAGAACCGAGTTGCAAAATAGTTATCGAGCTACAAAGAGTTATTACTGATGGACAGTAAGTTGATACAATATTGAATTTGAAGTGTTATATTGGTCAGAAATATTTGAATGAGCTGAACATTGATCTATAAACTGCAAACTGAAGTTGTTTTAAGGTAGATCATCTACTGTTACACATTTAACCATTGTACATAGTCAAATCTCTTAACCAAGTGGACTATGAAAGTCTTTTGATGTTTCATTCATAGAGTGAACATTGTTATCTTGTCAACCCCAGAGTGACTGCTGGTTGGACGATAACTTTTGGTCTAAAATCCTCTAACAAGGTCACACCTAACAGTGTGTTTGTAAACCTTTAACAGGGTTGGGTCTTCACCGACCTCACTTTAGAAGAGTGAACAATTTTGGGTTGCTGGTCCTAGGTGGTTTTTCCCTTTACAGGGTTTCCACATTAAATCTCTTGTGTTATGTGTTGATTGTGATATTTGTTTGTTATCATACTTTGCATATTACATGTTAGATTTAATCAGTAATTATTACAGAGTTTAGATTGTCAATTGGTAAATACACAAATAGTGGAAGTATTGTATGTTTACCGACTTGCAGAAGTAGGAGAATTGTTTTGGATTATACATTTTGATTTGGGACACTGGATAACTGATTCACCACCCCTCTCAGTTATTCTAACAATTGGTATCAGAGCTAAGGTTGCTTAGAACAATGTTTTAAGGACTTCAACAAAAAGGTCTCAAGATGTATAAGAGGGAAGTGCCAAAGCTAAACAAAGATAACTTCGCAGTATGGAAAAGCCAGATGAAGTTGCACATATCTGGAATTGGGAGTTCTGCACTATAACTGATGGAGAATGGCTACATTGAACTGACACCAGGTTCCCTGACTCTTGATCAACTGAAGGATAGGCATGAACACAATATTACTATGATGGAACTTGCTACTGTCTATACCGACACTAAATTTGAAGACATTAAGGGATGCACTACTGCCAAAGCCATGTGGGCTAAACTGACTCTAATATATAGTGGAGATGTGAATGTCAAGAGAGCCAAAGTAGAAAGCCTAAGAGGTCGATTTGATGATATGAATATGAAAGAAGGTGAGAACATTGTGCTATATGAAAATAGACTAAAAGAGGTAGTACATGCTATTAGAGCATCTGGCGAAGCTATTGATGATGAAACAATGATAAGCAAGATTCTCAAAACTTTGCTGCTAGTTTATGCGATCAGGATCTCTGCAATTCATGAAACAAGGGCTACATCCAACCTCACCCTTGACACTCTGATCGGTAAGCTTACAACCTTTGAATTGAATAACTTTGACAACAATGTTGTACCTTTTGTTGAATCCACTTTCATGTCCTCTTTGAAGATTGGTAAGTCTAGTAGCAAGAATGATAACAATAATGATAGTGACAGTAATACCGATGATGAACTTGATGAGCTTGAAGCTCTTATGGCCAGAAGATTGCCCAAAGGTAAGGGAAGATATAGAGACAAGTTACCTCTAGCATGTTTTAATTGTAAAGAAGTTGGCCACATCACTGCTAGATGTCCAAGTAAGAAAGATGATGATAGATCCAAAGACCGATATTAAGGAAGCTATGGGAGAAGAGTCAATAGAGGCTACCAACACAACAATAGAGACAACCGAGATAGCTATGAAAAAGGGAAAAAGGTATGTTACATAGCCGAAGAATTTGAATCTGAATCTGACACTGATGATGATGTAGAAGTAGTATTTGTTGCTATGAAGGATGATTAAGAAGAAGAAGAGAAATATGAAGAGACAACACTGATCTCTAAAGTAAGCAGAAATGATACATGGATCATAGACAATGGTTGCACACATCATATGACTGGTGATATAGAGAAAATTGATCTAATTGATGAATATGATGGTGGATCTATTAGAATGGGAAATGATGCACCTTGTATGGTGAGAGGTAAAGGTTCATTGATGATTAATGACATAATAAAATGTGAGAATGCATACTGGGTAGATGGACTGAACTACAATTTGATAAGTGTGGCACAGCTGAACAACTCGAGTCACCAACTTGCTTTTGAGAGAAGAAAGGTAAGAATCTATGATGATGGAGGAAGACTTGTTGGAACCGGTACACAATCTAGAGTTGGAACCGGTACACAATCTAGAGGTAATCTATTTTATCTTGACATTGATCAGTCTTCTTGTTTATTAATGAAAGATGAAGATGCATGGTTGTGGCATAAGAGGTTATGTCATGTGAATTTTGATAACATGGTCAAGATTAGTAAAAAGAAAAGAGTTAGAGGATTGCCTAACTTGTCAAAACCAAATCATGCTATGTGTCATTAATGTCAGAAAGGTAAGATGACTAAGTCCAGTTTTAAAAGCAAAGACTACTCAACAAAGAAGATACTTGAATTGGTTCATATCGACTTATGTGGTCCTATGAGAACTCAGAGCTATTATGGTGATAGATACTTTATTCTTTTTGTTGATGACTATACTAGACTAATGACTGTTATGTTTCTGAAAGAGAAATCTGAAGCTTTTAAGCTGTTTAAATGGTATAAGGCTAAGGTAGAAAAAGAGACTGGAAAAGAAATCAAATGCTTAATATTTGATAGAGGAGGTGAATTTATCTCTGATGAATTTACAATTTCTATAATGAGAATGGTATTAAGAGATAGGTCTCTGCACCAAGAACACCTCAACAGAATGAGATTACTGAAAGAAGGAATAGGTCAATCATTGATTGTGCTAGAACACTAATGCTACAAAAGAATGTTTCTCAGACATATTGGAGGGAAGCTATCAGCACAGCTGTATATATGCTTAACTAAGTACAACTGAAGAAGGACACCGACCGAACACCTTATGAACTATGGTTTGGACACAAACCTACTGTAAGTTATTTCAAAATTTTTGGAAGAAAATGTTTTATTTTGAAGGATGAGAGAAATGGGAAATTTGATTCTAAAGGTGATGAAGGAATATTCTTAGGATATTCTACTAAGAGTAAAGCATACAAATGTCTAAATAAAGTTACAAATTAGATGATTGAAAGTACTAATGTTCATGTTGATGAGTATGATGACACAAACATAGAAGAAAGAAAGGAACTGGAAGACTATGGTAGATTCACTTACATTGAACTTCTTGACTATCTACCGAAGTCGCAACCTGTGATAACCAGTCAACAAGAAAATAACCCTGAGGAATAAGAAAGGGAAATCGACGAACAAGATGGTGCTACCGAGCAAGCAAATGAACCTGTACAGGATGAACAAGAAAGAAGAAACTAATTACTAGCTAGTTTTGTCATAAGACATCATCCTGAGACACAAATTATTGGAAACAGACAAGCGAGAATGCAGACTAGAAGAAAAACAAGACAAGGTACATGTTTAGTTTGTGAATTTGAACCAAAGAATGTGAAAGTTGCATTACAAAATGAAGAATGGGTTAATGCAATGAAAGAGGAAATAGAAAAAATAGAGAAAAACAAAACTTGGTCCTTAGTACCCTGACCTAAAGATAAGAATATTATCGGTACTAAATGGATATTCAGAAAAAAATGAATGAAAATGGTGAAGTGACAAGAAATAAAGCGAGATTGGTATGCAAGGGATATGCACAGGAAGAAGGCATTGATTATGGTGAAACATTTGTACCTGTTGCTAGATTGGAAGGAGTTAGAATGTTACTTGCATATGTTGTACACAAGAAATTTAAGGTTTATAAAATGGATGTGAAATCAACATTTCTGAATGGTATACTTGAAGAAGAGGTCTACATAGAACAACCTAAATCTAGACAATAGAAACATGGTATGTAGATTACACAAAGATTTATATGGTTTGAAGCAAGCACTGAGAGCATGGTATGAAAGACTGTACTTACTTGTTAAGTATTGGATTTGTAA
The DNA here is from genome assembly GCA_027943335.1 of Chamaecyparis obtusa. NCBI lineage: Eukaryota > Viridiplantae > Streptophyta > Pinopsida > Cupressales > Cupressaceae > Chamaecyparis > Chamaecyparis obtusa. The sequence continues at coordinate 550,108 of BSBK01001339.1, read as the reverse complement.
GAACTAGTGAGAACAATAATTTGTACATGAAAGGTGATACTGATGACGCTATTATCATTACTGAAATTTTTGTTGATGATATTATTTTTGGAGGTCAAGATCATGTATGTAAATCTTTTGTTGATGACATGAGGAATGAGTTTGAAATGTCTATGTTCAGAGAGATTAATTTTTTTCTCAAATTACAAGTGATACAACAGAGTGATGGGATATTCATCACACAGTCCAAGTACATAAAGGAAGTCTTGAAGACATTTGGCATGGAAGATACTAAACCTGTGGGAACACCGATGGCTACTAGAAGTAAATTGACAAAAGAAGATGAAACTACAGAGGTAAACCATACACTTTACTGATCCATGATTGGTAAGCTAATGTATGTAGTTCACAGTAGACCAGATATAGCACATGCTGTGGGAATTGTTGCTAGATATTCTGCTAATCCTAGAGAATCACACATGATTGCTACTAAAAGAATCTTAAGATATCTGAAAAAGATAGAGGATTATGGATTATGGTATCCTAAGGAAGGTAAGTTTGAGCTGAAAGTTTACACTAATGCTGATTGGGCTGGAAATGTGGATGACATAAAAAGTACCACCAGAGGAGCATTTTTCTTTGGTGAAAGACTTGTAACCTGGACAAGTAAAAAGTAGGCTTGTATTTCTCAGTCTATAGCTGAAGCAGAGTATGTTGCTACTACTACTAATTGCTCAAACATTGCATATATCAAGCAAGTGTTGGAAGGAATAAATGAGGTAATCACTAACCCGGTGATCATATATTGTGATAACACAAGTGCTATTAATATTTCAAAGAATCATGTGATGCACTCAAAGAAAAAGCATATATCAATTAAGTATCACTACTTAAGAGAACAAGTGCAAGAGAAGCAAGTAAAGTTAGAATTTGTTACATCTAAAGAACAACTTGCAGACATTTTTACAAAGCCTCTACCTGAGGACACTTTTTGAATATTTGAGGACTAGAATTGGGGTCCGTCCCCTGTCTATCGATCACTAATGTGATTTGGATGTTGCATCAGCCTAATCTTATCAGAGGATCATTCATGTTGATGCAGCATAGTTCACACTTTCGATTTTGTTCAAAGTTGTGATTAAGTTTGTAGAATTGAAACATATTGGGATATCAGTATACTAAGATACAGAGGAAGCATTGGACACCAGAGAGTTACTTAGCTATTATAGAGTTGATTATTTATTTGTTTCTTTGGCATTGTTGTCAAAGGGAGAGATAAATAATATGAAAAGAAAAGGAGATTTGCACTGATGAGAACTATCTAAGGGAGAGATGATCTAAAAGGAACTTGAGAATTGAAAAGGTTATATCTACAGAATGACAAAGCTATATTTTATAATGCTGTTTTAGTAATGTAGTGATTAAACATATTAAGCTAGGGAGAGCTTACACTACACATCATTTGATCATGAAGTTGTAGAAAACATGTTTGGTATGTGTATGGTACATTTCATATTACTTGAGTTGCCATCAATGCCAAAGGGAGAGATTGATGAACTACAACTGATTTAGAATCAGAATGAAGAATCTGTAATTCAAGATTACTAAGGAGTTGATGATTAGATATTCAAGATGATTAAATCAGTATTATGTTGTCATTGATGTCAGCTAGTTTGACAGTACTTATCTTGTAAGTTACTATACCGACACATCTGAAGGAAGGTGAAAGAGATGAAGAACATAAATATCTACATGAGGAAGATGTATATGATAGATGAGGATAAGGAATACACTGAGTAACTTGTTGATGAGTCTATGACTTGATGGAATTGACTTTATTATGTTGCATTCATCTATGATGAAGAATAGAGCTGAAAGACACAAAGCAGTATTGTCGGTAAATAAAGCATTTCAGTATATACCGACGAAGTGTAGTGTATATCGAACACAATATTAACTGAGCTTGTGTTCACCAACACATTTCTTTGTTAATTGAGAAAAACATAAAGGAATTAAATGATTAGTTTAGCCGATAAAATGATGAGTTGTAAAGTGTATGAAATTGAGGTAACAGATAATGTTTGTTATGAAGATCGACGGCTAACATAAATCAAAAGGATCTAATGGAGTAGATTGAAATGTGTTATTGACACATCAACTGAGGGAACTTAAAGCGGAAAAATCTATGAATATGATTAAGTGGCAAAATCTAATGGAGGAAAATAAAATGATTTACTTGTCTATATAAGAGACATTGGTTTCATTATGAAATGAATGCCAGAAGAAGAAGATACTATAGAATAATCACGTGGAGAAGTTTTTTCTGATCATACTGGTTAATAAGAATTGAGCTGCAGAACAGTTACCAAGATAGAGAGTTATTACCGATGGACAATAAGTTGATACAGTATTGAATCTGACGTGTTATATTGGTCAGAAATATTTGAATGAGCTAAACATTGATCTGTAAACTACAAACTAAAGTTGTTTTAAGGAAAATCATCTACTGTTACACATTTAACCATTGTACACAATCAAATCTATTAACCAAGTGGACTATGAAAGTCTTTTGATGTTTCATTCATAGAGTGAACATTGTTATCCTGTCAACCCCAGAGTGACTGCTGGTTGGATGGTAACTTCTGGTCTAAATTCCTCCAACAAGGTCACACCTAATAGTGTGTTTGTAAACCTTTAACAAGGTTGGGTCTTCACCGACCTCACTTCAGAAGAGTGAACAATTTTGGGTTGCTGGTCCTAGGTGGTTTTTCCCTTTACAAGGTTTCCATGTTAAATCTCTTGTGTTATGTGTTGACTGTGATATTTGTTTGTTATCATACTTTGCATATTACATGTTAGATTTAATCGGTAATTATTACAGAGTTTAGATTGTCAATCAGTAAATACATAGACAGTGGAAGTATTTTATGTTTACCGACTTGCAGAAGTAGGAGAATTGTTTTGGATTATACATTTTGATTTGGGACACTAGATAACTGATTCACCCCCCCTCTCAATTATTCTAACAAGGGGGAGAGATTTAGGTAAAAAACCCCTACTACCTTAGGGGGAGCTATGAAGTGGATATTGAGAAAGTTGTATTAAGAAGGCTACTTTTGGGTTGATGATTTTTCACATATGTTGCCATAAATGCCAAAGGGGGAGATTGTTGGCATTATTTTTGTTTGATGTGTCAACATTCATGTTTTATCATTGATGTCAACATATGTTTCAGATGGATGCATTAGAAGTTTTAAAAAGATTGGTTATCACAAGTACATGCAAGACTAACAGTTTTGTACAGATAATGTACGACATTTTAGTATATGCGAGCACAAAGTTGTGTAGAGGGAAGTATGAACATCTTATATCTAAGGTAGTAGGATTTCATATTGATATTTTTATGATTTATAGTTGTTTTGGTGAAGACTGGTTACATAATAGTGACAGAGGATTATGACAAAGATGGTCTTTGTGTTTTTAGGATAACTTGGATGAGAGCATGAGTTATGGTATGCAAGCTTAAGGCATGCAAAAAGACACATTAGAGAACATTTTGTGATATTATTGTGTTGCTATGATTGCGGTGACATCAACTATGACGTGTGGACTTATGAAGACCTATTTGGGGGCGACCAGAGGAGATAACATGTTCAATGGATGACAAGCATGGATTATGGATCTTGGCACATAAATGATGATTTGTATTTGTTATTTAATTGTTTAAGGTACCATGTGTATCTTAGAAAGGGTCTATGTAATTGTTTGTGCATTGGGGAAGTCTTAATAGACCGACCTAATTGCTTATTGTAACTTGTATAAAGGAAATCCATTCCTTATTGTTGTTGTGTATGTAAGGGATAATACAAGCATGTGGACGTGAGTTTTGCAAGATGTAAATAAATGATTATGATTGTAATGCACTTCATTGAAACTGTATAGGAAAACCAAGTTTCTATTAATCAATTCATTGATATAAGTATACTTTCATACTTCTCTTTGGAAAGTGGATCCAGAAGGTGGGTTTAACCTTCACATTCAGACAGTGTGCTGGGGAAGTGAGCTCTTCATTTCATTCAACTCCAAATAGGGTTGAAGGGACTCCTAATAGAGTTTATTATTTAATAAGGACTTTGTACTGGATGTAACAATCAACTTCTAACAGGGCTAGATCTCCTAACATGGATACTATATTTCTAGTGTATTATTCATGGGCATCATTCCCACTAGGTTTTTCCCTTAATAGGGTTTTCCTCGACAACAAATACTTGTGTTATGGTGTTATTCTTGAAGTGTTTAGATTTGCATTGAGTAATTTATTTATAAGGTTAAAGTTTAAATATTTGGCACACAACTGATTCACCCCCCTCTTAGTTGTATTATTCCTAACAGATTCACCAAAAGGTGAAGAACATATCCCTACTACCTTTTCATTTCCAAACACAATTAACAATTTGTTTTTCCAAGGCTTTTAATCTAATGGAATTTGAGCATGTTTGGAATTTTGATTCACTATAAAAGTGAAGAGCATAGGCATAATGCTTTCCTTCACAAATAAGGAGGCTTATTTTATGCATTTGTTCATTCTTTAGCTCATTTTCCTCTCAAGTTTGGCACTTTTAGGAGTTTGATTCACTATAAAAGTCAAGAGAATATCCCTAATGCCCCATTTAGGATTCAAATTTGCTTCTAATTAAGTAAGATTTTGAAATTGAAATGCCAAAAGTTAAATAATTGCATAAGGTTTTAAGATTACCTTATTTTGAAGCTAGTAAAGGCTAGGCACATTTTTTATTTTATTCTTTTTGAATTTTACTCACCTAGTGGCTATAGTTCCAGCTACTTAGCATCCTCCTTCACAAAAACTAGTTCAACACAAGCAAGACAAACGTGAAGAAAATAAAAAAAATTAAGTTTTTTTTTTTTCAAATTGATCAAAATTTTTTTATTTTAAGGAGTAAAGATCCAATTGAGGGATACATATTTATAAGCTTGGATTAACCTCAAGGACGTTTCATATGCTTCCACTTCTTGTTTTGAATCCTCTAAAATGTTGTTCAAGTGAATTCGATTTTCCTTCTTCAATTGTCTTTTTGCTTCTCTCCTTCTTGCGTACTCTTAATTCTGGGTTTTGGACTTTTTTATGACCTGTCATTAGAAAAACTAAAGAGTTAAAATCATTAAATTGACAAAAATTAAGATTAGCAATAAAACATATCTACATACTACAAAATTAAGCATATGCGCTATTTTAGTTACACTAAGCATCATAGAGAACTTTAAACATGCTATTTCATTATTGACACATTCTATTTAAATGCGACAAAATTAGTAAGTGCTGAAATAGAAAGAAAATACATCATAAAGGTTCCTAATACGCGCTGAAAGAATGAAAGACAAAAGATATAATTTTATTCAAATACCTCAAAACTTTGTGTAAATGTGTCAAACTTTGTAGCATAGATGCTATTTTTCTGTGTAAAGGCATTGAACTTCAATGTATACACGCTATTTCTTCTGTCACATGCATTGTTGTACCTACAAATTTAAAAATCTGTAACAAAAACAAATACAATTTGGCAAATAAAGATCAAATTCAATTAGTAGAGGCCCATAGCCCCACGGTGGGTGCCATTTTCTGTATGAAAAATACATTCATGAAATATTACAATGAGAATTCTACATGAATTATGCAAAATAAAGCTAAATGATCAATTAATTCAAGCAAATAATCTCAAAATCATCTCATCTCTCCCTATCTAAAGAAGTTAAAGAAATGCTTTTAGCTTGGCATTCATTACAAACAGCTCTAGAATGAGAATTAATGATCTATGCTAGATGAATTATGCCATTATAACTTAAATTATGCTAAAATATGCTAAGAATTCACAACTAATGCCTATAATATGGATGCAATTTTCAACTATGAGAGTGGATCCTTTTCTCTTGATTTTTCCCTCTATTTATGGACTTTGCCAAGGCTTAGGGGTAAAGTAAGATTAATCATGATTAATTTTGAGTCAAGTTAATGGTTTCAAATGTTGGGACAAAGTAAATATTTTGTTTTCAAAGGTTGGAACAAAGAGACAAAATGAACGGTCAAGATGCATCTCCAAGATGAGTGGTGGAGAATCAATTTGGCTTTGATCCATGTGAGCTCATTCCTTCATTCTCATTGGTTCATTTTGATTTTGTCCATATGTGGTTGGTGAGGAAAAATGGGAATTAATAAATGATTTAATTGATTTATCTTAGCCACGTGTCTCCTTGAATGGGCTAGATTAAATTTGATTTAACTATACAATTAATTTAATTTAAAATCAATTGCACAATTAAGTGATCTTTTTTATTTAATTAATCCAACAACCTTGATTTCAATTAATTCATGATTTGCCTTTGATTACTCACTTTAATTTTTGCTTGACCATTTTTAGGTGTACATACACCTATCTAACAACTCTGTAACCTATTCCTGCACACAATAAAATTGGGAATTTTTTTGGCTAAATGGTTTTGCCTTGGCCAAATCCCTATTTAGGAATCAACCTTAGAAACAAAATGAAATTGCATCACGGAAAGTAAATAGAAAGAAAAATAATAGATTCACCTTGCATAAACCCTCATGGACGGATGTAGAAATGACTCATACCCATGAAGATGATTGAATGTGATTGAAATCCCAAGAGTTGACCTTGGAATGTGATGTATAATCAAGGATTCCCTCACAAATGCATAGATATATGGATGCCACTCCTAGATCTTGAATGTAGATATGCTTGAAAACCACTTGCAAAGAAGATGGATGAAAGAATAGATATTCTTGCTTGATTGAGAATTCCTTTATTTTTCCATCATGGGAGAGAAACTAGCATCAATTGGATAATATTTCATTTGACTTGAATGATCTTGAAGAATTGGGCACTTGGAGATCTTGATCTTAGATGCTTGCCTTCAAATCTTGAATCCAAATGCTCAATTGCTCTTGAATGCTTAAAAATATTGATAGATTCATTGTAAAATGCTTGAGTATGGTTTTGTTATCCAAAATGAGGAGAGATAGGGGGTTTTATACTTACTCCATCATTTTAGGGTTTAAAATTGATCTAGGTCGACCACAAAAGAAAATCTCCTGATAAAATCCTAACATTGGGCTCTAGATAAAATTTGGGCCCCAAAATCCAGGGACATGTCGCCATTGGCGACATGTCCCATGAAAAATGGGCTAAAATTTGAATTGGAGCTCAAGGAGAGTGAAAATGTGTGGAAAAGAGGAATCAACTTGCTAGGATCAAGAATAACTAACATTTAGATCTTGGAATCACCAAAATGGGTCTAATAGGTCCTAATAAGTTATCCAATCATGGGTGCTAACTTTTTACGATGACACAAAAATTAAAATCTTGTTGTTTCCATTAGATCTTCAAAGATGGTCAATAAGTGGGAATGTGTTGGGATTAAGGTGTCTCAACCTTAACAACTCCTAGTATTTATTTAGTGATAATTTAATTATTTAATTATGTGGATATTTTCATATGTTATCCAATTACAAGGGCACTCGATGGTGTATTTATGGGAGTGAAAAATTGATTTGTCTACATTAATGTGTAGTAGCATGCATGAAATAATTCTTATTTTTTAAGAGCTAGGTATCACACTTTGTATGAGTTACCAGAGTTATAGTTCATAGTGAACTTGTCAAATTGTCTGTTACTAGTGACATCTTCTTTTTAAAAAAAATCAAGTTTGGAAGTTCTTAGCCACCTCCATTAACTTTTTGGATTTTCTGTTACTAGCCACCCCCATTCATCAAATGGTCTGTCTGTCCATTGGTGGATGTATCACTATTTGATTAGCCAAATTTTCATAGTATACAATGTAGTCTGATTGATTCTACATAAGCCCCTAAACTTGGTGCTACTCATTGAAATATTTCCATGTCATACATCTAGGCATATTATATTTTGTGTTTGAATGACATGATAATTGGATTCTTTAGAAGTGTAGTCAATATTTGGGAATTTGAAGTTTGCATGTGCAAGTGTTCTGGAAATTAACAAGTTGCAGTTCACATGTATAGTTGTGTTGATAATGTTGTTTGTGTTAGTGTTTATATTTATAGATGTCTGTAACAAATCTTACAGATATTGATTACAAGTCTAATGCATAACCCTATGAACCCAAAGATGCATCTGAAAATAATAAACACTAATGCATTAACGATATTAATCCTTCTTCACTTCGAGCTTCAAGATTAGGCGGGTGTACCTTATGGATTCACTTCTTCAAGGAATCAAAAATAGTTATTTGTATTCTTAAACACAAATAATAAATATCTATGCTCTTCAAACATAAACTAAAAGATTATTTATCATTTAATGATTGATTATGATAACTGCCTATCAAGTATAGACAAGTGCCTAATTCCAGGGAAAAGAGTCAAATGAACATACATTCACAAAAATCTTTTAAATTAAACACACATAGAACCCAAATGAAATGCCTTACAAATCATTCTTCTCATTTTCACACCCAGACATCAAATTCTCATATAAATCTTGAATCCCCTAAAACCACCCTTAAGAATTACCCTTCCCTTGAAAGAAACTTAAGAATAATCTCACAATTTTCCTTGTAAATGATATATTAAAAATGCCTTGCAAATTCAATACATAAGAGATCATAATCAACACAGGAAGACATCATCAATGTGCAAAGGAATTCCAATGTATTCTTAATAAAATCTCTCTTTTTCATTACATTCAAAATGACAAAATTCCCCAAATAAGACTCTAAATCCAGAAAACCCTCTTTATAGTTATGAATTCACCGCTCTTGTACAGTATAAAAGCCTTTCTATTTATAATATTCATTAGCCATCTTGGATCATGGGAGAAATAGATGCAACAAGCTTCAAATGGATAGGAAAATAAAAGATGCTAGAAGACAAAAATAGTTACAATCATTTCAAACAGCGGAGAATAAACTTGAGGAGCTCTTTGCAATCATTCAAAAACTTTAACAATTGGCACCTTTGTCTGCAGATGTTCAAGGTAACTTTTGAAAGTTGTTATGAGAGCAATGACCACATACCTGGCTAACATACACTATTCTTTTAAGATAATTACCCTCCCTGTGCTCATTGATTAGGTGCCAAGTATCATTTCAATCCTCCTTCATTGCCTTGCCACTGAAACCCTTTGTACTTTGTAACTACTTTACTTGCTTGTCCCACCTGGAATCAATTATGGCCCTGGTGTCTAAAACAAACTTAGCACAGTTTGTTTCAACCTTAATTTTTTGAGATCACATAATACCCCCTTAATCATTTCAACATTCACTATCTTTTTTCTTTAAAACCCTCGAAGACTATCAAAACCCCAGCTGGAAAATGTTTGGATACTAATCATTCACTTTTTCCACCTCAGTAGATTAATTTACATGTCAGGATCTCCTATTTTCCTTATCACCATGAGACTTTAACCACTTGTCTTCTGGAGATCACACGATAACCATCTTTCTCAGAATCTCTGAATGTTTGACTTGACTATGGTTTCATCTCGAGATTGAGTGACAAAAGCCTTCTGAGGGTCGCTGAATGATTGTCTTGACCATGGTTTCATCTCAAGATTGAGTGACTAACACATATATTATAATCTTTGAATGCTTGGCTTGACCATGCTTTCATCATAAGATTGAGCGACCAAGACATATATCATAATCTCTGAATGCTTGGCTTGACAATGGTTCCATCATGAGATTGAGTGACCAACACATATCTCATAATCTCTAAGTGTTTGCTCTGACCATAGTTTCATCATGAGATTCAGAGATAAAGGCCTACTCTGGGTTGTTGGATGCTTTACTTAACTCATACAATTTCTTGAGATTCAACGATAACCCTTGATCTTTACCAGCATCTACAGATGTCACTTAATCTCCAAATATTTTATGACTTAACCATGACTTCATGAGATTGGGAGATAACTACTTGTCTATTTCTTAACCTTTTTCACTAGATCTCCATACGTTAGACAACTTAGCCACTATATCACAAGACTTTGAGATAACCTTTTCATCAAATCGCCAAATTCTAGACACTTAACCACTAACATTACAAGATTCAGAGATAACAACACCCATCAAGTCTTTACTTTGTCACTTGATCTCCAGATGTTAGACAACTTAGACGTGACATTACGAGATCAAGAGATAACCTCATTTGTTAAGTCCTTCACTTTATCGCTTAATCTCCAAATATTAGACAATTAACATCAAACATTGTGAGTCTTGGAGATAACTGCATCGCCGAGTCGTTGAATAATTAGAACTAACTGCTGAACATCAAGAGACTTAGAGAAAGCCTATTCACCAAGTCACTAAATAATCAGAACTAATTTTTGATCATCAAGAGATTTGGAGATAGAACATCAATATTCAAGTCCTTTACTTTGTCACCCAATCTCCAAATTTCTCATACTTAACAACCTACCTTACGAGACTTGGAGACATAAAGGGGAATACAAACCATGTGTGGAAAAGGGGAACTTAAGTGACATGAAAAGGTAACGTGAAAACATAAGGATCAAGGCACGACTTGGAAAATTTCAAAGATAAAAACCCTACCAAAGACAAACAAGGCCTAGGGTTTAGGGTTTCAGACATTTTCGAAGAAGAACTACCTTGAGACACAAACATTCACAGACATTTTGCAAGAACATTGAAATTATTAGATGTAGAGGCACGACATATTTTACACCAAGAGAAATCTTTGGACACATCTCAGAAAACCTAAAACAAGACTCAACAGTGGCTCTATTTGAGGATTCTTGAATGCAAAATCATAGCAAGGATCCAGGATCTCTGTGAGGAAGACCAAAACCATACTAAGCTACTACAAAAAACAAACACACAATACGAAACAAACACACCTGTACATATATTACAAAACCATTATGCATGGAAAAGTTGGGCTCAATTGAAGAAATATTTTAGAAATTGTCCATGCACTGGCAATTCCTATTCTTCATTATTCAAATCTTTTAAAAAATAGGAATCCTTTCCATGAATCTGGTGAGTAACATAAGGGCCCAACCATAGGGATTCAAATTTATTATGCTTTCCCTTATCTTTAGCCCTGGCGTTCCATTGAAGAACCAAGTCCCCAGACTGGAACTTTCTAAGGCTTTCCCTTTTGTCAAAGAGATAATTCATTTTTTGCTACAATTTGACATTCTCCTTTTGACTTTCTCTTATTACTTCATCCAATTCTACCAATTGGACCATTTTGTCCTGCATAGGTTCAAAGACTTCTAAACCTTCTTCTTGGATGAATTTATAGACTGGTAGTAGATTGTTCACAGGCATCCTAGACTAGATATCATACACTAGTTCAAATGGGGACTTTCCTATAGCCCTTTTCATGGTAATTTTGTCTGCCCACAATGCAAGCTTCAACTTTGCATGCCAAGCCCTCTTGTTATTTTCTAGGGTTTTCTTCAGAATCTGCAAAATGCTTTTATTGCTGGATTCTGCATGTCCATTTGCCTATGAGTGATATAGGGATGAGTATGACACAACAATGCCCATTTCAGAGCAAAAATTAACAAAATCCTTTGATTTGAAGCACAGTCCATTACTAGTTTTATAGGAACACCAAACCTAGTAACTAAAATGTTCATCAGAAAGTCAATTACCACCATGCTTGTGGCTTTTTTAGTTGGAATTTCCTTGATCCATTTAGTAAAGTAGTCTGTAGCAACGAATATCCAACTATGCCCCCCATTGGATTTTTTTGCAAATTCCCCAATGAAGTCTATTCCCCACATAGTAAAAGGTGCTTCTGCAACTAGATGGTTCAGTAATAGTGCACTTGAAAACTTTAACTTATTGCAGAATCTTTGGCATGGTTCACATCTTTTGACAAAAGAGTGGGTGTCCTCAAACAGGCAGGGCCAATAATAACCAACCCTCAAAATTTTATGGGTTGTTGCTCTGGCTGAATAGTGTCCTCCACATAGTCCAGAATGCATTTCTTTTAAAACCTTTTCAGATTTCCCTTTGTCTAAACATAAGAGAAATACTCCATCTTTGTCTTTCTAATACAAGTCACCCTTCAATAGTACACACCTCTGAGCTTGCAATCTTAGACACCTCTTCCGATTATCACTTAGGCCTTTTGGGCAGCTTGCATTTTTAAGAAAATGTACTATATTGGTGTACCATGGCCACATTTCAATGCTTGTAACCATTCCTTCATGGGTGGTGACATTATTCACCTAGACTAAGTCCAAATTTTCTTCTGTCATCAATTTGGATAATCCCAAACCTCTTACCAACTTAGTAATGTGAATTTCCAGGTCAAACTCTTGAATTTTGTTTATCCACTTACATCTCTTTTCTGTGACTTCACTTTGAACCAAGATGTATTTTACTACAACATGAGGAACATATGCATTGACCCTATCACTTACCAGATAAGGTCTGAAAGCCTTGACTGCTTTCACCAATGCATAAGCCTGCTTCTCCATTAGCTCATAATTTAATTCAGCTGATTGGAATGACTTAATAAAAAATGCTATGGGGTGCTCAAACCCTTCCTCATCTTTCTGTAACAAGACTACTGCAATGGTGTGAAAAGATGCAAATGAAAATAGAGAGAAAGGTTTGGTATAATCATGATAAATTAGAACAAGAGCCTCTTGAATTGCTTGTTTAATTCTCTCGAAATCTTTATGTACCTCTTGATTGCAATCAAAATTTGTATCCTTTTTTAATAATTTGACTATTGGCTTGATCATCTCTGCAGAGTTAGCTATAAATCTTCTGACAAAGTTAATTTGTCCAAGGAATGACTATACACCCTTAAGGTTTTTAGGAGTAGAGACCTTTTGAATAGCTTCAACTCTTTCTGGATCTATCCTTACTCCCTCCTTAGACACTATATGCCCTAAGATCTTTCCCTATGTAACAACAAATTGGCATTTTTTAGGATTTAGTGATATGCCATATTCCAATGCTTTAACTAGGACCTTTTACAAATGATTGAAATGATCTTCATCTTTATTTGAATAGGTAGTCAAATCATCTTGGTAAACTACCATGAGAATATTTATGAGGTCCTTAAAAGTGACATCCACTGGCCTTTGAAATGTAGCTCCAACATTCTTTAAGCCAAAAGGCATACAAACATACACATAGGTTCCCCATGGGTAGTAAATGTTGTTTTAAATTATTCAGGTTCCTTGACTAACACTTGGTTATTGTGTGTGAGTGATTTACACCTTCATGAAATAACAAGATTTAAAGAGAATTTACACTATTCAAAGCAAACTAATCTAAATAATGCACAAATTAATCTAAATATCTCATGGTTCTCTAAATTGAAGTAGTAAGTGAGGCTCTCAGCTGCAAATCCTCACTAGTGACACTCTAATTATGAGAATTGAATTAAGAATAATATGCAAACTAGATCTAATTATCAAATTATAGCTCTATTTGATAAGAAAATCTCTAAAATGATCAACAATTTAAGCTAAATATCAATGAAAATGCTAAGTGAGTGGTGTGGATGCAAATTGCAAGAGCTTTGCTGCAATTCAAAGATATGGAGTGGATGAATAATGCCTCAAAATGCCTTCTATTTATAAGATTTTCCCAAGGGTAGGGGGTAGAGTGAGATAACCATGGTTATGCTTGGGTAAGGTCAATTGGCTTTGCTTTGTCCATAAATTGGGGGATAAACATTTAAATGGTTTCAAAAGGCTGGACCATTTCAACAAAAGTGAGTGATTTGTGTCCATTTTGTCTCCTTTTTCCTTTGTTGAGAGAATTTCATATTTATTAATTAATTAAAGTAATTAAATTTAGCCATGAAGGGTAAGAGGTTCATTTTGATTTTTGCTTTCAACAACTATGTCATTAATTGAATTTAATCAATTTCGTAGTGTTTTTCCCCTTTTCAAGCTTTATTTAATCATTTAATCATTTAATTGAATTTTCCTTTGATTTGAATTGCCTTTGTTCCATTTATTGATTTTTAGTGCTATTTTGATGATTTGATGCACCTTTCTGATTGAATTAAGCCTTTGCCAATTTTCCATGTCTACAAATGCCCCTTTTTGAGTCGATGTGCGAAGAACACCGATTCAAAGATTCCCTTAGTATAATGATCTGATTCAGGTCCTAGTTCTGATATGCCTCTGATCGTTCTGATTGATGTACTTCCTGATGATGATGATGTGCCTCTGATGATGGTGCTGATATGATTTTGATGCCTCTGATATGATATGGGTCCTGATTTGATGATAGGTCCTGGGTTTACTGATAAAGGTCCTGGGTTAATTGATAAAGGTCTTGGGTTGATTGATAAAGGTCCTGGGTTGATTGATTGCTGATATGCTGATAGATTTGATATGATATGGTAAACTGATCTGATACTGATTTGCCTCCTGATATGATACTTGATATGATATGATATGATACTGATATCTTGATATGATACTGATATGATATGCCCCACTGATAAATGTTTTTGATGTGATGCCCATTTGATACTCTGATGCCCCCTCAGAAATAAAACATATTAATCCCTTGATTTGAATGATTTTGATTGATTGGTCCAATATGTTTTCATTTCTGATACCGTTTGAAAGAAACAATCAAGTTCGATTCATGCCCCGATTAATGAAAATGTCCTATAATAGGTCCAAAGTGCATTTTTAAGTGTTTATGAGGACCAATTTCACCTTAAATAGGGTAAAACCCCTCATTTACTATTCATTTGCACCATTCCTTCTTGAGATTTGAGCTCTGATTTTAGCTGTTTTGAGACGATGGTGGTCCCACATTGCGAGCATCAGTTTGAGAGAGCGCGCTAGTTCAGTCGGAGAGCGACTGATGGTCCTTAGGTATGTCATTCAAATTTTCCTCATGTCTTTAAAGTTGTATTTATGACCTCATTTAATGCATTTAAAAATTTTAATTTTGTGTTTGTGAAAAGAAATGTCACCTCCGTGTCTTTTAATATCGCCTGAAAATTTAAAATGTCACCTTCGGTAAATGTGATGTCGCCTTCCTTAGGTTTTCTCATGCATTTAGAAAATCTTTTATCGCCTAAGGATAATTTAATATCACTTAGGGTTTTAATCATTTTAATTGTGTATCGTGTGATAATAAAATGTCGCCTGAGGAAAATCTTATACCGCCTCCATGAAATTAAGTCACGCGGATGAATAAAATCATGTGTATGAATAAAGAGATGTCACCTCTGGTAAAAGAAATGACGCCAGAAAGAAAAGTCGCGTAAGTAAGAAATTTTTTGTTTATTTGAGACTTTTCTAGGACATCTGATTGATCGATTACGTCAACTTGATTGATATCGATCACGTCACTGAAGTCAAGCGAATGTTCAGTTAGGGTGTTCCCTTTGTTTGATTTCAACAATGAATTAGGACATAGGTAACTATAATATCGAAGAATAAGGTTAATCAATCTTCATCACGAATGATAGGTCATGGATCTAAATGTCCATTCATTTTATGCTCAAATGCTTAGAGACATAAAACTAGGATCATCCTTCCTCAATGCTTAGAGTTAGGATTGGTAGGTCTGATAGGTATATTTAAATTGATGACTATGATTGATTGTTTGATTTCTGGATAGTAAGTTACTCATGTAATTCCCTTGTTTTGATTAAACAGGAGGATGTCCCTGTGCTGTACCTTCAGACTGTACCACACTGGGTGATGGAGCTTAGGGCATAGTTGACTGACACCGAGAGGCGAGTGATTAGGCGCTGCGGTTTACTATGCGTACTAGAGCTTCCTCGATTCTAGATGAACCGAGGTTTGATTACTGCTGTCGCAGAGCGTTGGCACTCTGAGACAAACACATTTTGGCTACCACAGGGTGAGATGATGATTACACCTGAGGATGTTTATAGATTGCTACGGATCCTGACTCATGGAGAGATAGCATATTATGATGCAGTCTATGATGGGACATATTGTCGATGAGTATTCAGAGATCCATCTATAGGTGACGATTGCATCCTATGGCCTCAGTTTGCCTCATTTCCTGTTTTACCAGCATTATTAGGTGCTATCATTGGTGGTGTATTATTACTTGATTGGTGAGGTCACGGATTTTCAGTGGGATGGGGCAGGATTATCGAGGATTTGCTACATCAACCTCGACGCTTTGACTGGGGATCATGTGTGCTGGCACAACTTTATCACGATCTTCATGAGGTGGTTTACAGGAGATCAGCTTCATTATCTGCTGGGATTCACATTTTGCAGTTGTGGATATGGGAGCACTTACCAGTCAGTTGTCCTATATCAGATCGAGATCATCCTCTAGGATATCCTTTTGCATGGCAGTATACTGGTATGGTGACACAGCATCACTTGGGTCACTTGGAGTATTGGCGACATCGGATTGATGACATGGATGAGGTCTATTGGAGACCATATGTTAAGGTCGAGGATTGGAGAGAGGATAGCTTGGAGTTACCATATATGTTTGCTCCTCGATGGATGATCGGCAGGATCGACTCTGTTCTTGAGAGATTCTTGGTAGGGACAGTGCTATGGCAGTTTGGGCGGATTCAGCCTATGCCTCAGGGATCTGTAGTATATGCTTGTTCTAGTGCAGAGCATGCTACTTGGGGTCACATGCCTTCATACGATGACGCTATAGAGCAGATATCACTACTGGGTTATATGGATTGGGACATGAGGTTACACATCAGAGATGCTGGAGTCACGCAGGAGTATCTAGCTTGGTTGATGGAGCATCCGATGCCTCGATTTACAGACCCTGCAGAGTCAGTGCCTAGGTGAGATGATGATGGTGATGATGTCGGTGGTGGGAGGAGATGTAGAGGTAGACCTTGAGGTAGGGCAGTGATTAGACTCAGAGGACGAGCGAGAGATGCACAGGTACAGGCACCACCTCCTCCTCCTCATCCTGCAGTAGCACAGAGACAGAGGATAGATCGTCAGGATCATGTGAGGGCTGCTAGACAGGATCCAGGTGCAGGACAGGATATGGGAGCAGGATTACAGTAGGCTACCATGGATGGTTAGGATACAGGTGCACAGCAGATGCCAGCAGCTTTTTCCCGTGATCGGGGAAAAGCTCCTATAGATATAGGTGATCCTTAGAGTACCTATGAGGTTGGGGAGAGTTCTAGTATGACCCAGCTATGAGCAGATGTGGGAGCATTACAGACAGAGGTATCACAGATGTCGTCTATGATTCAGCAGTTAGTATCAGGTTTGGCTCCATTGGTTCCTCTCCTTGTTGCTATGGTTGGTCAAACGCCTCCTCAGCCGCCTCAGCAACCTCCATCACAGCCTCTTCCACAGCCTCCTCCAGGACCTCCTCCCAGTGGTGAAAAGAGTTGAGCTATGAGTGCTCTTATTGATCATTTATGTACTGATGCTGAGATACTTGATATTGTACCATAGTCTTGTGACCTTGGTGTCACCTTTCCAGTTGTATTTTGACACTTATTTGACATTGATGCCCCTGTTGATGGGTGATTATAGAGTTGATTTTATGATATACTTGATGTATTGAGTTGTGAGTAGACATGTGACATGAGGACATTTATGATCTTTCCTGCTTTTACTTGATGATATATGAGATTTCCTTTAGATGCTGCTATATGTGTGTATCTAATGCATTTGTTTTTGGATGGATGGTGTCTATGGATGCAACGTATCTTATGTATGATATAGATAAATGAATGCATTTCTTTCTTCATGTATGGATGCAGTTTTGATATGTTATTTCTCATGTATGCAATCTGTATGTATGTACATGTAAATGATTATTTCCTTCTTTTCCTTGATAATATATCGATGTAATGATTAATGATATGGAATGAATGCAAAAAGTATAATCTCATGTTTTTATTGTAGAAAAGATGATATTGAAGTGATGTTGTCCTTGCTGATTTAACCCTGTTAATGATGTCATGTACCCCCTTTTTGATGTGAAATGAAACCCTTGGGAAAAAATGCACATGCAATTAATCTAACATGAGAATGCATTTAACCTTCTATGAATGCAGCTAAGTGTCACTAGCTTTTAGCAAATAAATGCCTTGAGGATATATTTTCATCATTGAGCACTTGTGACCGGAAAGTCGATACAATCACCACCGCCCACTGACATGATGATATGAATATCGCTTTTTATTTACTGCTCATATGGTAACCTCCGTTTTGCTTTCCCATCGGTCTCATCGATACGACTATCACTGATTACAAACAATCATGAGAGTACAAATACTGATTTTGTCGGATTCTATGTTGCAAGTGGATTTTGTCATTTAGATATGAAGAATCTAAATATCCAAGGTATCCGGTTGCGTAAACAAACAAAGGTTAACTCATTGTTTTATAAGATAATCCTCGATGGTTCTTTGATGACCATGTCTTTAGATGAATTCTCATAAGGCAATGAATCTTCCTCCAAACAATCACTTCATAGTCAAGAAAAATATCATGTCTCCATCATTGCCAATCTAGTCGAAACATCATTGATTAGCTAAAAAGACTTGATACAAATTGAATGAATGTAAGTAAACAGATTTTTAACCAACTTTTCAAAAGAATCTATCTAAGTGTTTTGCATTGTTTTCTGATCTTCAACAAAATATATTTCCAAGTGTTTGATCATGGAATTATGTTTGATTTTTAATCCTGAATAATAAGTCAATTTAGGCTCAAGGATTTTGTTGTGGTAGTCAACTTCTTGGTTATCAATCAAAGGTTTACAAAAATCTGATCTCTCTTCTGAAAATGTTGATCCCTTTCTGCTTGTGACTGAATGTTGCTCATTTGAATCCTTTTTGAGGTACCCACTTTCCAATCCGTTTATGCTGCCCCCAAGTATTTTGATGTATCAATTTTCACAACTTTAGGCAATGCAAAGGATGATGCTACAAACTGTTATTATGACTATGTATAAATGACGGATGCAATGAAGGTTTAGACAAATGGGATGATGAGATGCATTATGTACACGTGGCTAGGAAGGAAATGACTTAAGGGAACCAAAAGTGCTTGTTGCCAAGTTTTCACCTTTGGGTATTCTCTTTTTTTGCTACCGAGGCACCTATTTGCTAGGTTTTCACCAAGGCACTTTTTCTCTTTTTCATTTTTTTTGTATTTTTCTTTTTTTCCCTTTTTTTGTATTTTTGTATTTTTCCTTTTTTTTGTATTTTTCTTTTTTTCCTTTTTTTGTATTTTTCTTTTTTTCCTTTTTTTGTATTTTTCTTTATCACCTTGGCGCCTATTTGCTAGGTTTTCACCAAGAGATAGTTTTTCAAATGTTTTTGCTTTCGTCAGGCTCAATTTTCCACTATTTTTTATCTTTCTTCTTTTCCAATGTTTTTGGATTTTCCATTTTCAAATGTTTTTGGTATTTTCAAGATCCCTTTTCAACTATGTACAATAATTATGATGCTCTCTCATCTGATACTCTTTATATTCTTTCATCTGCTTTAGGTGTAGAATCTCTTCAAATGAATGCTATTTATGGGTTCTTGTAATTCTTCACCATTACAATCTGATAACTTATATGTTCCAGTTCCAAAGGATGACACTATCACAAATGGGCCTATCCAATTAGCTTCCCACTTTCCTTTCTTTTCCCTTTCAGCTTGATTTTTGGGATTTTCTCTTAGTACCAAGTCTCCTACTTGAAAAGTTCTTGGTTTGATGTGTTTGTTGTAATTGTGTGCAATCCTGTTTTGATAAACTTTTAAATGCTCATAAGCTTGAGTCTAGTGTTCCTCTAACAATTCCAATTGTTGTAGTCTGGCAATCCTATAATCCTCATCAGTGATCAATCCTCTTAATGAAACCCGTAGAGATGGAATTTCAACTTCTAATGGTAGAACTGCTTCGGTTCCATAGACTAAAGAGAATGGGGTGGCTCCTGTAGGTGTTCTGATACTAGTTCTGTAAGCCCATAGTGTGGGATTTATTTGCACGTGCCAATCTCTTCCTGATTTGTTAACCGATCTTTTTAATATTTTGAGGATATTTTTGTTTGTTGCTTCAGCTTGTCCATTGCCTTGTGGATAATAAATGGATGATGAATGATGTGTAATGTGAAATGTCATGCAAAGTTCATCAATATCCTAATTTTTGAATTATTTCCCATTATCCGTGATAATGGCATGTGGAATACCATAGCGGCAAATTATGTGGTTCAAAATGAACATTGAAATTTGTTTGCCGGTTGCTGTTGTTAATGGACCTGCTTCCACCCATTTGGTGAAGTATTCTGTTGCTGTGATGATATACTTGTGTCCTTTTGAAGATGGAGGATATATGATTCCAATCAAGTCAAAACCCCATTGATAAAAAGGCCATGGTGTAATGAATGGGTGTAATTCTTGAGCCGGTGCATGTATCATATTACCATGATATTGACATTTGTTGCATGTCTTCACAAATTGACAAGCATCCTTTTCTAATGTTGTCCAAAAGTACCCTAAACGAAGGATTTTCTTAGCTAGATTAAGACCGCTTGAGTGTGACCCGCAAATGCCTTCGTGGACCTCATGTAAAGCTAACTTAGACTCTTCTTCCTCTAGACATCTAAGTAACGTCCCATCAAGACCCTTACGATACAATGTGTCTGAAAGGATTAGGTAACGGGCAGCTTGGCGTATGAAGTTATGTTTTTGGGCACGAGTTTGGTCTATGGGGAGTACTTGGTCTTTAAGGTAAGTATAGATAGGTCCATACCAAGGAGAGTCATGTCCATGTAAAAGAGCAACAATTTGGGTGTCAGGAAGGTTGAATGCCGGTTTTACCAACTCTTCCACCAAGAACTCATACTTCTCATTTTGATCTAGTTTTTGTAACAATGAAGCCAAGGTAGCCATGGCATCTGCTGCTCTATTCTTTTCTCTTGGAATTTGTTCAAAGGTGATCAAAGCAAAGTACTTCTTCCATCCATCAATCAAGGTTTTATATTTCATCAATGTTATGTCTTTGGTATTGTATTCATTATTAACCTGATTGATTATGAGTTGGGAATCTCCATACACTTGTAATTCTGCAATATTCCATTCTAAAGCCATTTTGATGCCAATGACTAATGCCTCATATTCCGCTATGTTATTGGTGCATGGAAATAAGAGTTTATAAGACTTTGGAATGGTGTATCCTTGAGGAGTAACCAATAATATACCTGCTCTAGAACATCCTTGTGTGTAAGATCCATCAAAATATAATTTCCATGTCTTTGCTTCTATGTTGACAATTTTTGCATCTGGAAATTCAATTTGCATGGTTTGTGTAGACTCCATTGGGTTATCTGCTAAGTGATCTGCTATCACTTGTCCTTTAATTGCTCTTCTATCAACATATTCAATGTCAAATTCACTTAGGATCATGACCCATTTTGCTATTCTTCCTGTTAAGGCAGTTTTACTTAGCAAGTATTTGAGAGGATCAATCTTGGCAATTAATTTGATCTTATGCATCAACATATAATGTCTTAGTTTTTGAGATGCAAAAACCACTGCTAGACATGCTCTTTCCATGAATGAATAATTGAGTTCATATTTTATTAAGGTTCTACTAAGATAGTAGATTGCCCTTTCTTTTCCTTGCTCATCTTCTTGTGCCAACAATATGCCTAGAGACCTTTCGGTGGCTGATATGTATAACAATAGTTCTTTACCCTTGATAGGTGACATAAGAATAGGTGGGTTTATCAAATAAGTCTTCAAAGTAGCAAAGGCCTTATCACATTATTCATCCCACATAAATGTAGTGTCCTTGTGTAACAATCTGGTGAAGGAGTGACACTTTTCTACTAATTGAGAGATAAATCTCCTTATTGATTGAATCTTTCCTTGTAGTGACCTCATTTGGCTAATATTTCTTGGAATCTCCATTTCTAGAATGGCTTGTACTTTTTCAGGATCAACTTCAATGCCCTTTGCTGACACTATATAACCCAATAACTTGCCAGATTGGACACCAAAGGCACACTTCTTTGGGTTTAGTCTAACTTTGAATTGTTCTAACTGAATGAATATTTTTCTTAGGATTTATAGATGCTCTTCTCTATTGTGGGATTTTGCTAGAATGTCATCCACATAATCTTCTAAGAAAGTGTGCATCATGTCGTGGAAAATAGTTGTCATGGCCCTTTGATATGTAGCTCCAGCATTTTTTAAACCGAAGGGCATGACATTCCAACAAAAAGTACCCCAAGGGAAAGTAAATGCTATCTTTTCTTGGTCTTCGAGAGCAATCTTGATTTGGTTGTAGCCACTAAATCCATCCATTAATGAGTACATTGCGTGACCTGCTGTCAAATCCACTATGGTATCAATGCTTGGCAATGGGAAGTCATCTTTGGGACATGCAAGATTTAAATCTCTGAAATCCGCACACACACGGATAGATTTATCATGCTTAGTAACCGACACAATGTTAGAGATCCAATTAGCATATGCTATTGTTCTTATGAATCCCACCTTTAACAATTTTTCCAATTCTGCCTTGACTAAGAGAGCCACATGTGGGTGCATTTTCCTTAGTTTTTGCTTCATAGGTTTAACTCCGGGTCTAACATTCAGATGATGCATTATGAAATCAGGATCCAATCCAGGCATATCAGCATATGACCATGCAAAATTTACTTGTTGCTCTTGGAAGAATTTGATAAAGTCCTCTCTTTCAAGAGACGTAAGTGATGCAGCCAAGTGTACAACCTTTGGCTCTAGTTCTGTACCAATGTTAACTTTTTCTGTTGGTTCTATAAGAATAGATGACCGTTCTTCTTCATGTTCAGGCAAAGTGTCCAATCTCTCTTCTAATGGTGTCACAGTTGGGTTTTCACCCATAGAACTTTTCATTTTTTTATTTTTTTTCATTTTTTCTTTTTTTTGACTAAGAGATTAGACCCTTGCTGTTGTCATCATGTCCGTATTGAGTTCGTTGGTGAAAGAGGGTTCAACTGCATTGAGGTATTGGTTTGTTGCTTGGTCATTTGGGAAGTAAAGTAAGTCATGTGGTTCAGTTTGATCCCAATCAATGAGGTCTGGATGTATCAAAATTAAGGAGTTATTGGGTAAGGTATCATCAATAGGATTTATGGACATGACTTCATTTGAAGGTTCATACATTGTATCGTTTAGATCTATGATGTGCGCTTCCTCAAGATGATCCATGGAAGCAGGGTCAAAGTCCCCTTTGCTTGAATCCTCGTCGACCTCTATGGGAAACAATGTGGGAAAAGCCACAAGCGGGTTAAAACTAACGTTTGAATTTCCCTCCTCTGAAGGTGTCCAAAATGTTTCTATCCATGCTCCACTACTAGATGCTTGTTCTATGTTAGGCCTTTGAATAGAAGATTCTTCATTAATTGGAGCATCTTGTTTTGGGATTTTTGCATAAGTATGTATAGCAATGACTTCTTTATCTTGACATGACTCATCTGATAAAGTATCCCATTCATAATCCCTAGAGTCATCACTATCTCCTTCGGATTCTAATGCATTTATTTGAGGATGAAAATCATGCATTGGACTTGAACTTTCTCCCTTATATTGAAAACCTACTCCGGATTTTTCATGACTTGCCCTCCAAATAGGTTCAATAAGTTCTAATAATCCTCTATTTCTTTGGCCTAGGGGTCCTCTTCCTTTGTATCCCATCTTTTGCATAATATCAAATCCTTTCCCATATTGTTCTTTTTGTATATTGACATGCTGAATTCTTTCCATGGGAGTGTCTAAGGTACCATCCTCATCATGATAAAGCCATTGGAGGACATCATCCTCTTCCTTATCCCATGTTGCTTTGCTATCTTCCCTCACAAAATAAGAATTATACTTATGTGGAAGATGTTCTTTTAAGGGTTTACCATGTGATTTGGGAGACATGGGCATGTTAAATAGAGAAACTGAATATTCTCCTACCCCTTTTGAACTAATCTTGCATTGTTTGTCAAATTTGTTCATCATCTCACTCATGTATTGATAATGAGCTACTTTAGCTTGTTCTTTTTCCTCTTTAGTAGGTTTGTAGATCACTGTCTCCAACTTAGGTGCCACATATGGACTTTCCATCACATTTGGACCCTCGTAGCTCACTTTTTCCTTGCCCTTAGTTGATGTAGTTGAGCTAGCTTGAAGAGGATTTTGTGCATCTTCATTGGTGATTCTTGGAACAACCCCTTCACGATTATGTGGAATGTATAATTCATGCAAGGGTTTGAGTGCATTGCAATATTGAAATGGATTTGAGTCTCCTCCAACTATGATTTCTTCACCCATGTATGGGAACTTGATGCATTGGTGGTATGTGGATGGGACAGCTTGCATCTCATGAATCCATGGTCTTCCCAATAAGATGTTATAGGTTAATTTCATGTCCAACACTTGACATTTGGTTTCCTTCTTAACTGGTCCCACTTGGATGGGCAGCACAATCATGCCTTTAGAAGCTCTTTCAGCTTCATCATAAGCTTTTATGGTGATTTTCTTTGTAGGGTCAATGCAAGACTTGGATAGACCTAAGGATTTTACAAGACTCAATGTGCATATGTTAAGGCCAGCCCCTCCATCAATAAGGGCTCTTTTGACTCTATGCCTTTTGATCAAAACCTCTATATGTAATGGCAAATTTTGAGGATGAGTTATAGACATGTCATCTTGATCTGAAAATGAAAGACAATGAGGAGCCACAAGATGTCCTACCATATTTTGAAATTTTTCTTCCCCTAAGGTAGTAGAAACATGTGTCTCTTCCAAAGCTTTTTCCAAAATCTCTTTATGATTTGGTGACAACTTCAATAACTCTAAGATTGAGATTTGTGCTGGAGTACGTTGCAATTGGTCCACCAAACTATAAGGTCTTGCTGGTGTAGGAGGTTGTTTGACCACAATGTTGGATGGTGGGATATTGGTGTTTTGAGGGACTATCCCTTGTAAAGTCATTCTAGAATTCTGCCCTCTTGTAATGACATTTGTTGCTTCCTTTTGAGGCTGTTCATTAATGATGATAGCATTAACAATATGATCATATGATGGCGCAAAGTTGAGATTATTGGCACTTTGTTTCTTGCCATTTGATGACTCACCTTTATCATGTTTGTAAAAAGGTTGTTTGAAGGCCGTATGATCTTCATTATTTTGGGGTCCATCAACAGTGATTATGTTATTATCTATCAAGTCTTGCACCACATTCTTTAATTGTAGAAATTCATTTGTAGTGTGCCCCCGAATCCTATGATATTCACAATGATGCTTAGCATCCCACCAACCCGGTTTGTGGTCTGGTTCATAAGGCTTAATAGCGGGTAATGTAATAACATTGTTAGCTATGAGAGCCTTTAATGTAGTTTCAAGTGATTCTCCCAAAGGTGTAAAATGTCTTGTAGGAGTGGGCTTCAAATACTTATCATACTTGCTGTTTTGATCCTTGTTTCCTTGATTATTCTTGTTGGCATTGTTGTTGTTGTTGGAAGGTGCATTATATGCTTGATTAGCATTATTCACTTGATTTGGTGTCTTTGTAAGGGCAAATGGAATCACCTTCAAGTTGCTGGATTCCACTACACCATCATTAACAATGCCCTTGTTGTTATTCTTTGTAGCATAATGGCTATTGTTGTTGTACCAACTTTTATTTGGATTGTTGTTATTGTTGGTATTGTTGTTGTTGGAGTTAGAGTTATTCTTATTTTCCTTGTACAATTTCAACTCTCCACTCTTAATCAACACTTCTTCTGTTGTAATTCCGTTATCAATCAAATCTTGAAAAGTTTTAGGACATTGCATCCTTAGTCTATAATTCAGCTCGCTTCTTAAACCGTTAATAAAGATATCCATTTTTTCTTTCTCTGGTACACTTCTTGGATATCTAGCAAATGCAGTCCTCCATCTTTGCAAGAATGTGAGAAAGGCTTCTCCATCTTGTTGCTTCATGTTACATAACGTTATCATTGTGACCTCATGTTTGATGTTGTAAGAGTAATGAGTCATGAATTTAGATGCTAACTCTTCAAAGGATTTTATGCCGGATGGTAGTTTTGAAAACCAATCCATGGCCGTTCCTCCCAAACTTCTTGGGAATAGTCTCATTAAATAGGTTGATTCATGCATGAATTCAAGACTTAATGCACAAAACCCCCAAAGATGATCATGTGGGTCAGATGTTCCTTCATACCTCTCATATTTAGGAAATGTTACATTAATGGGAAAAGGCACCATGACCAAACTCTTATCGAATGGAAAAGGACATAATGTTTCGATAGAGAAAGGCTTAGGAGCCCCGTTTTGTTTCAAACTATTAATTTCCATTTGTAATGCCTTGAATTGTTCCCTTATTGCTTCCATAGGGTCTTCTATTTCCTTGGGCTTTAATTGCTCTATGTCAAAATCTTTAGGTAGCTTTACCCCTGTTTGTATTAAGTCCATGAAGTGTTTTTCTTTATCCATAAGCATGGTCTTTTTCATTAGTTCTGTGAAATAAGGACATTGTCTTGCCTCTAATGCTCTTTCAATCGTGGCTTCTTCTGCAGTTGGGGGTAAGTTTGTATTATGAGGAGGAAATAAGTTGTTGCCTTGTGAATTTGCCTCTTGAGAATTAGGATCTCTTCCTCCATTATTAGAATTTCCTTGATTGTTGTTAAGATCCATACCCCCATTCATGTTGTTCCCTTGATTATTGTTAGGATCTATACCCCCATTCATGTTGTTCCCTTGGTTGTTGGGATCAATATTTCCTAGGGTACCACTAAACATCTTGTTAATGTCCTTTGCCTTAGCGGGTTTTTCAGTCACTTGTGAAGTAATGAAAGTGTTCTTTGGAAATGGGAGTTCTTCTCCGTTGTAGGTCCCATCTGTTTGTAATGCTTTCCTTATAGAGAGTGACCTTGTAATAACATGCATGAACAAACTTTAAGGGTATGTTGACTTTCTTCTCTTGAGAAGCTATTTTTGGAATAAGGTAAAAGTTTTTGATCAATTTTAAATGGTTTAAAATTTTAATGGTGTTTTGATCAATAACTTTGGAATATCTTGTTTGAAAATAAAAACAATCTCAACACACACATCAATTGGGTATCATATCCCTAGAATGTTCTAATGTGTATATTTTTGAACATTTTCACAGGTTTAAACACAAGAATAGCTTCCACACAATCTACCTAGCACATAATTGGTTCGTAAACATGGCTCTAATAGGTAGTTTTTCTATTTTACCGTTATGTAGTAAGTTTTCCGTTCAAAAGAGATCTTAGCTTTTCATCCCCCAAGTATGTTAAGGGGCTTCCCACACGCACAAAAGCACGATTTTGCACAATCCGTTAGAACTACTAGAGGAAGTTCGAAAGAGCTAAAATCTTTTTGTCGTGTACCCCATTAAGGATACCCGCGTTTCATTTTATAGTGGGTCGGATTCTCACGGCAAAAGCAAGTGTATCCCACTTTGGGCTGTCCCTCTCACCAGCCCTTCTAAGGCAATCTCGGGAGGCAAGCCCACTAAGTTTTAAACATGTTCATTTGAAAGCATGAAAAGTGGATTTGGTAGAGCAAGTTTGGGAATTTGATTCACTCAAACAGTGAAGAGCATATCCCTATTGCTTTTCCCTTATCCCAAACACTCACAATCAATTTGGTTCTTTTTCAACCCCGTGACAAAGGGGTTCTTAGAATTGAAGTGTTTATTTTTTTCCTTTTATGATTAAACTATGTTTTGAACTTTGAAAATGCCACAATTTAAGGGAAGTGCAAGCTTGATGAGAAAAATACCTCAAACGATGCTAGCAAAGGCTAGGCGCATTTTTAAGTAGTAGATTTTTTATTTTCTCTCCAAATCCTTCTCTTACCTTAGCAAAACGTTCCCTCCACCAACAAGTTAGTCAGCACAATACAAACAAAGTGAGGGGAAACCAAAATCAAAGCTTAAAATGATATGATTGATTATGCTTTTGATTCCTTTTACCAAAATATTTGCAAAAAAAATTCTTACAAACTTAAGGAGTAAATTCCCAATTTAATGAGACATATTTTCGTTTATAAGCATCTACAACAGCAATGTATTTAGCATATAATTCTACTTCTTTCTCTAAATCATTGTTGAGAACAAAGGTAGAATGTACCCTATTTTCTTTCCTTATCCTTTTAGAGATCAATTTCTCCTCTAAGTTGTGCCTTCTCTCTGGTTTTTGCACTTTCTTATGACAGACCATGCTCCTGAGACAAAAAAAATGACAGTGAAGTTAGCATACAGTCCTTATTTTGACAAAATAGAGAAAATACAATCAGGCGACATCATCCAGACTACAGGCGAGATTAAATTTAATAAAGACGTGACTACTTTAACCACGAGCGTCACCAAAAGGGGCTCAAGCGAGATTAAAATAGACAAGTGCGATATTAAATTTTGCAAACGCGTGAAATCTTTAATACATGCGACAACAGTAATTACTCTGATACAATATGAATGCTAAACCAGGTGACATTGTCCATGCTAAAGGCGAGATCTAATTTAATAAAGACGTAATTACTTTAACCGCGAGCGTCACCAAAAGGGGCTCAAGCGAGATTAAAGTAATTAAGTGCGATATCAAATTAAATGAACGCGTGAACTCTTTATTTCAAGCGACAAACTAACTCAGAGAAGCGACATTTAATTAATTGAAAGCGACATTTAAAATACTCAAAGCGAGAAATTAAATGCGAAAGGCAGGAAACTCCCTTTACACCAGGCGTAAACTTATTCCTCGGCCGCGGCTTTTAATTCTTTCTAGGTGACATCTTAATGACCAAAGGCATCAGCTGCTTGTCCGTGACGCGAGAATTTAATTTTCGCAGGCGTGATTTCTTTCTCTAGAAGCGTGATTCTGCAGGCTGATAAGCATGATCGTTCAGACTCCAAGCGACATTTTAATTTCCAGAAGTGACATCTCTTTGCTTTAGGCGTGATTTCTTTACCGGCAGGCGTGATTTCTTTCCTGTAACCTACAAACAGTGAGCAAAATCATGCAATTCTAGCCTAAATTTTGCAAATAATGTAGAAATTATGATAAATTTGAGGCCTAGGGCCCCACGATGGGCGCCATTTGTGTGTGAGTGATTTACACCTTCATGAAATAACAAGATTTAAAGAGAATTTACACTATTCAAAGCAAACTAATCTAAATAATGCATAAATTAATCTAAATATCTCATGGTTCTCTAAATTGAAGTAGTAAGTGAGGCTCTCAGCTGCAAATCCTCACTAGTGACACTCTAATTATGAGAATTGAATTAAGAATAATATGCAAACTAGATCTAATTATCAAATTCTAGCTCTATTTGATAAGAAAATCTCTAAAATGATCAACAATTTAAGCTAAATATCAATGAAAATGCTAAGTGAGTGGTGTGGATGCAAATTGCAAGAGCTTTGCTGCAATTCAAAGATATGGAATGGATGAATAATGCCTCAAAATGCCTTCTATTTATAAGATTTTCCCAAGGGTAGGGGGTAGAGTGAGATAACCATGGTTATGCTTGGGTAAGGTCAATTGGCTTTGCTTTGTCCATAAATTGGGGGACAAACATTTAAATGGTTTCAAAAGGCTGGACCATTTCAACAAAAGTGAGTGATTTGTGTCCATTTTGTCTCCTTTTTCCTTTGTTGAGAGAATTTCATATTTATTAATTAATTAAAGTAATTAAATTTAGCCATGAAGGGTAAGAGGTTCATTTTGATTTTTGCTTTCAACAACTATGTCATTAATTGAATTTAATCAATTTCGTAGTATTTTTCCCCTTTTCAAGCTTTATTTAATCATTTAATCATTTAATTGAATTTTCCTTTGATTTGAATTGCCTTTGTTCCATTTATTGATTTTTAGTGCTATTTTGATGATTTGATGCACCTTTTTGATTGAATTAAGCCTTTGCCAATTTTCCATGTCTACAGTTATATATAGAGAAACCATCCATCATTGATAATAAATCACATCCAGACACCTTAAGCAACATATCTTCCATGTTAGGCATTCCATAATTATCCTTTATTGAGGCTACATTCAAGTTCCTGAAATCAAAACACAGTCTTATGTCCCCATTTTTCTTCTAGACTGGGACCAAATTTGAAACCTATGATGAATGTCTTATGGGCTCAATTATGCCTACATCCCTTAATTTTATCAATTCCATTTGCATCTTGGTAGCTAATAATGGATTGATAGGCATTTGTTTCTGCCTAAATGGTTTTGTATCTTCCTTCAATGGGATCTCATGTTGGATTAAGTCCTCCCTATAGGCTTTGAGATCATCATAGGACCAAGTAAAGACATGCTTATATTTTTTTAGCAATTTTAATCAGATTCATCCTCACATCTCTATTTAGGTTCTTTCCAATATAAACCAACTGAGGGGATGTCTCTAATCCTAAATTTATTCCTTTTAAGTCTTCTAACTTAGCATTGGACTTCTGTGACATGTACTTATCATTGATACTAAACATGCCTTCTAGCTCAACTAATCCCTTAGGAATATGGTTAGAAGCTAACTGAATGATTTCATTCCCAAAAATGCACTCCTTACCATTAACAACTTCTGTTGAAGAGTTACAATCAATCTATTGGCCATCATACTGATCTAGGCCTTGGATAAATCCAAGGATCTCATCATCATCCTCAAAAACTTGCCAATTATGAATATTATTAGGCACTGTAGGCCTGCTCTTGACTTCCAACATAGATATACCAGCAAGGGTAATATCATCATTTTTCAATGCAACATTTTCAAGGAATTTTGCCATGATATTGTTTGACCTTTCTACCTACTGAATATTGAAGGCATCAAATAGCTCTATTCTATCCCAAACAACATACCTATACAATTTTAATCTATCATCCTTGGCAACATATTTGGATCTAATATGAGCTATGATTAATTGAGAATCACCATGAACTTTTAAGCATTTAATACTATGTTTGATGGAAACATCCATTCCCAATATCAATGCTTCATACTTAGTAGTATTGTTGGTGCATTGGAATTTAATAAAAAGGAGTACTTAAAGGTAATACCTGATGGGGATATAAAGAAGGCACCAAATCCTGATCCTTCCTTAGAGCATCCTCCATCAACATACATCTGCCATAACCCATCTTATTGCAACAACAACTCATCAATTATTGGGTAAGCATTTCTTAGTTGTGGCTTGACTTATTCAACAACAAAGTTCTCCATGTCAACATCTACACAACAATTCAGATCCTCAGGTGATACCATTTCAACCATGACAGAAGAATGTGGTTCTCTATACAGCTTAACCTCAATACCATTCATAGGTATTATAGCATATGACAAATCTAATTGTAATTTTCCACCCACTGCTGTTGTCCACTGTTTGGATAAAAACATACCATAATGAGGCTTGGTATCAACAACAACCACATCCATTTTATATGTGGCTTCAGGAAATGCAAAAATCTTTACTTCAATTCTTATTAAGGCTCCCACCATATGAACTACCCTATTATCCATTGCATAGCATCTTCCATTGGAAGTGTCAACTTGAAGTCCCAACTCTTTCATAACATGATATGTCATCATAGTAGTTGGAGCACCAGAATCTATCATGCAATTTTTTAACAAGAAGTTATTTACTATTAGAGTAACATAAAATGGATCAATTAATGATGGTTCTTGAGTAACCACATTCCCAACACATATAGTAGAAGTTTCCTTTCTAATCTCTGGGCCTTTCACTGGTTTCTCCTTTTCAGGCATAACAAGAGCATCTCCTTGTTCATTTATTAAGGTCAAGGCTGCTTCTTTATGTTCCTTTATTTCCAACATTTCTAATAATGGGATTGAGACCTTCATTTGAGATAAAGCATGTCTTGAATATAAAAGGTTGGGGGTTCATAAAGAAGATCATACAAGTTCTTACCGTTATTGGCTCTTTTATTTTTCTTATCTGTTGTAACTTCCTCATTCCTTTTGATTTCTTGAACAAGAATTGGCTCTTCTTTTTTATCATCACCACCCTTACCTTTGGTTTTAATCACCTTTGGGGAAGCTTTACTTTGGGGATCTTCTTTCACAAATATTGATCTTAGTACTCCTTGATTAGGGTCCACTCTTTTTTTCCTCAAGTTATATAAAGATTTGGCCTAATTAATGGCAACAATAGTGAGAGTTCTAATTTCTTCCTCACTTGGCTTCCTCTAATGAGCATCACCCTGCTCTGACTTGACCATCTTTACTGACTTGTGAATATTTCTTTTAGATTCTTCCTCTTGACCAGAATGAGTAAAAACTTGTTGTTCAAACCTTGAAAACAATTTCATTATGTAATCTACATCAATAAATGTTTCTTCATCTTCTAAAGATAAAGGTTCTCTTGGTCTCATATTTGTGAACATATTAACTGTAGGATTTTCATATCCTTCACCATCTCCTGAACTTTCATCATCTGCTTCTTCTTCCAAACCTTGGGTCACAACACATTGATTGGGTGAATGAGGCATATTACAAGCCACACACCATGGAGTATTCTCTACATTGTGTGCTATATTATTCTTCAAAGGTTCTAGTGTATCTCTTCCCTTTTAATTTTCATGAGTATCAAAGATAGGATTCCCATCCTTCCAATTTGTCTTATAAGGCTGGTCACGTAACCTAGGGAATCTCTCTTGCCTCTGATACTGTGGTCTATTATCCTGAAATCCTATCTCACCCTTTTCAATCTTGGATGAGAGATATTTAAGAATATTTACCAACTTATCAACCTTATCCTCCTCTCTAGCTTTCTTACCAACTTGTCCTTTGGTCTCTTTCCATAGCCTTCCTTCTCTCTTATACATCTAACCAAATGCTTTCCTATTACTTTCAATGTTAATTGCTAATTTGAAAGTATCTCTTAAAGTATGTGGGCTTTCATCTCTCAAGAGATAAGACATTTTTCCACCCACAACATTGAAATATGTAGTCAGACATACTTCAACATCTAATCTTAAGACTTGGAATAGTTTATACATTGCCTTTTGAAACCTATTATTAAATTTAGACATACTCTCATTGGGAATTTTTCTAATATTGTTAAACTTATTGAGCATATAGCTAGAATTGACATGCTCTCCATATTGCTCCTTGAAACTTTTGACAAATTCCTCCCATGATGCAATACTATTTTAAGGCAATCCCCTATACCAATCCCTTGCATCTTCCACCAATGATTGAACAAACAATTTCATAACAACATCTTCATTCTCAATCTCATAATCATTTATTTTATCTGTGAAAGATTTAAGGTGTTCTTCACAAGTAACAACATTATTTCCTATAAATTTAGGGATTTGGTCTCTTACCTCATTTGGGATAGCATTTGGCTGGCCAGGAATACCACCAAAGAACAATGGACGATATCTATCTAGATGAACATGTCTTCTCTAAAAATTATTTGAGTTCTGAGCTCCACTGCCTCTAGCCAAAGCACTTTGATTCAACATATTTCCCATGGTACCACCAACTAGTGGAACTCCAGAACTTTGATTTTGGGTGGGTTGAGGGACACCTTGCTTAGAACCAGAAGCTTGAAAATTTGACTTTGAACCACCTAGTGAGTTTTGTGGCACTATCCCAGTGGGAACCGAGATTGAGCTACTGGAAGTAGTATTTATAGTAGCATGTAGGAAAGCAATTTTCCTTTTTATCTCAGCTGCAACAACTTCTAACTCCATTTTTTCTAATTGAACAACCAAATCTTCCTTTGTCTTTCTAGCCTTCTCCATTTCTATGTTAACTTGAGACATACCATCAGGGGAAATTTTTCTTTGCTTGGGTTCATTTATACTCACTCCACCCACTTTTTGCTTACCCTTGTCAGGTGCATCCTTGTTATTGTTCTTGAGCTCATCATTTCTCTTAATCTCTGATGGATGCAACTACCTCAGAATAGGGCCTTCTCCTTCAAACTCATTTTTCTTAGAATTTAATTCATTATTGTTAACTTGTCACCTCACAACTCCAATATCACTAAACAGGTTCCTATCCAAACCCTTGAACTCTTCATTGAAACTTTTAGTCTTAAGCTCATTGTTCTTCATTTTCCTCAAGAGTTCTTATCTTTCCATTAAAAACTCATAATTCTCCCGCTCACGCTTCTTTCTTATATTATATATTTATAACTTCTCACAGTCCTTTCTTCTTAAATCTATCACTTCATCATGTAGTTTATCAGAATCATAAGATGCAGTTTCAACAACAGAAGTTTCTCCTAGTTGGTCTAGACTTTATTGTGCTAGGAAGTACCCCACATTAGTAAGTTCTTCATCTCGGAAGGGATCAAAAGATGTATTAACTATATTAGGGTTAGTTGACCTAAGAGGCTCAGGACTCTTAGAGGAGGAGGAGGCTTTCTTAGGGATAGGGGTCAAAACTCTTCCTCTGGAGGTTTTGGGGGAATTCGGGTCAGACCCACCTCTCTTAGACCATGGTCTTCTACCAAGTGTATGAAGCTCATCTCCTACATTACTTTCAGGACATGATTCCTACAATAAGACATGGAATTTCTTTGTCAAATCATTATAAATCTAACAAGATACTTGCACAATTTCAATATGATATACCAATAACTGGAATACATAGAACTCAGAGTTTCCACCCACAAAAAGTATGGGGAGAATTTCACAAATTGGTAAAAAATGAAACAATAGACAATTTAAACATGAATTTTAACAAGTCTATTGCTAAACATTCTCATCCCTAGTAGAGCCACCAATTTATTGGTGGCTTGGATAGGCTGAATCAATCTGGGTAGTATACTACTGACAACATATGATAGCTAGAGATTCTCAAAATATTTTAAAACTTTGTTATGTTTCTCCCCAGTAGAGTTGCCAATTTGTTAGTGTTTATCTTTACAAATGTCTATAATAAATCTTGCAGATATTGATTACAAGTCTAATGCATAACTCTATGAACCCAAAGATGCATTTGACAATAATAAACACTAATGCATTAAGGATATTCATCCTTCTTCACTTCAAGCTTCAAGCTTAGGTGGGTGTACCTTATGGATTCACTTCTTCAAGGAATCAACAATAGTCATTTGTATTCTTCAACACAAATAGTAAACATCTATGCTCTTCAAACATAAACTAAAAGATTATTTATCATTTAATGATTGATTATGATAACTGCCTATCAAGTATAGACAAGTGCCTAATTCTAGGGAAAAGAGTCAAATGAACATACATTCACAAAAATCTTTTAAATTAAACACACATAGAACCCAAATGAAATGCCTTACAAATCATTCTTCTCATTTTCACACCCAGACATAAAATTCTCATATAAATCTTGAATCCCCTGAAACCACCCTTAAGAATTACCCTTCCCTTGAAAGAAACTTAAGAATAATCTCACAATTTACCTTGTAAATGATATATTAAAAATGCCTTGCAAATTCAATACATAAGAACTCAGAATCAACATAGGAAGACATCATAAATGTGCAAAGGAATTCCAATGTATTCTCAATAAAATCTCTTTGTTTCAATGCAATCAAAATGACAAAATTCCCAAAATAAGACTCCAAATCTAGAAAACCCTCTATGTAGTTATGAATTCACCATCCTTGTACATTACAAAAGCCTTGCTATTTATAATATTCACTAGCCATCTTGGAATCTTGGGAGAAACATGATGCAACAAGCTTTAGATGGCTAGGAAAACAAAAGATGCTAGAAGACAAAAATATTTACAATCATTTCAATCAGTGGAGAATAAACTTGAGGAGATCTTTGCAATCATTTTGAAACTTTAACAGTTGGCACCTTTGTTCGCAGATGTTCAAGGTAACTTCTAAAAGTTTTTATGAGACCAGTGAATACATACCTAGCTAACATACACTATTCATTTAAGATAATTTCCCTCCTTGTGCTCATTGATCAAGTGCCAAGTATCATTTCAATCCTCCTTCATTGCCTGGCCACTCGAAACCCTTTGTACTTTGTAACTTATTTACTTGCCTGTCCCAGTTGAAATCAATTATGGCCTTGGTATCTGCAACAAACTTAGCATAGTCTATTTCAACCTTAATTTGCCGAGATCACAGAATATCCCCTCAATCATTTTAGCATTCACTATCTTTTTGCTTAAAAACCCCCGAAGACTGTCAAAACCCCAGCTAGAAAATGATTGGCTACTACTCATTCACTTTTTCCACCTCAGTAGAGTACTTTACACATTAGGATCTCCTATTTTCCTTATCACCATGAGACTTTAACCACTCACCTTCTGGAGTACATGTGATAACCAACCTTCTTAGAATCTCTGAACATTTGACTTGACTATGGTTTCATCTCGAGATTGAGCGACAAAGGCCTTCTCAGGGTTGCTGAATGCTTCTCTTGACTATCCAGTTTCATCTCGAGATTGAAAAACCAACACATATCTCATAATCTCTGAATGCTTGGCTTGACCATGGTTTCATCATGAGATTGAGTGACCAAGACATATCTTATAATCTCTGAATGCTTGGCTTGACCAAGGTTCCATCATGAGATTGAGCGACCAACACATATCTCATAATCTTTGAGTGTTAGCTTTGACCATAGTTTCATCATGAGATTCAGAGATAAAGGCCTTCTTTGGGTCTTTGGATGCTTTACTTAACTTAGACAAGTTCTTGAGATTCAACGATAGCCCTTGATCTTTACCATCATCTACGGTTGTCGCTTAATCTTCAAATCTTTTATGACTTAACCGTGACTTCATGAGATTGGGAGATAATTGCTTGTTTATTCCTTAACCTTTGTCACCAAATCTCCAAATGTTAGACAACTTAGCCACTATATCACGAGACTTGGAGATAACCTTTTTTCCAGGTCGCCATATGCTAGACACTTAATCGCTAACATTGCGAGATTCAGAGATAACAACACCTGCCAAGTCTTTACTTTGTTGCTTGATCTCCAGATGTTAGACAACTTAGCCACGACATTATAAGATTGGGAGATAGACTCATCTGTTAAGTCCTTCACTTTATCGTTCAATCTTTAGATATTAGACACTTAACATTAAACATTGTGAGACTTGGAGATAACTGCATTGATAGGTCACTGAATAATTAGAACTAACCGTCGAACATCAAGAGACTTAGAGAAAGCCTATTTGCCAAGTCGATGAATAATCAGAACTAACCGCCGATCATTAGGAGATTTGGAGATAGAACATCAATAGTCAAGTCCTTTACTTTGTCACCCAATCTCTAGATTTCTCATACTCAACAACCTACCTTACGAGACTTGGAGACATAAAGGGGAATAACAACCACGTGCAGAAAAGGGGAACTTAAGTGACATGAAAAGGTAACATGAAAACATAAGGATTAAGGCATGACTTGACGAATTTCAAAGATAAAAACCCTACCAAAGACAAACAAGGCCTAGGGTTTAGGGTTTCAAACATTTTTGAAGCAGAATTGCCTTAAAACACAGACATTCACAAACATTTTACAGGAACATTGAAACTATTAGATGCAAAGGCACGACATATTTGACACCAAGAGCAATCTTTTGACACATCTCAGAAAACCTAAAACAAGACCCAACAGTTTGCATGTGCATGTGTATGGACAATTGATAAGTTGTAATTTTGCTTGTATAGGTTTGTTGATAATTAGTAGGTTGTGATTTTGCATGTGTAGTTATTTTTGGTGTCTCCCTTATGCATCTTTAGCCTTAAGCACACCATTTTGGAAACATTGATGTTTTGCATTATAATCCTAGATATAATGAGTACTTACATTTTGGATTGGTAGGCTATTGTATTTTGAAGTATTATTATTCTGTTAAAATTACTTCAAAATCCTGTAGAAGTGTGAAGACTCCTATAAGAGCACTATGTGTTATTACGTTCTTGAATATCTTTTATGTTATTTCAAATGTGCAATTTGTGACTTTAAAGATATTTTTTTCCTTTTTTTGGCACTAGGGGAGAGGATTCAATAGTTGAGCATGTTCCAATAGTTGTGATAGCACTTGTTGATTTGATGCCCACACTTGTTGATTTAATGCCCAATATTCTTGACAATATTGCACTAATAGTTGTGACTTTAAAATTGTTATTTTTTTATATTAAGTTTATTTAGGCTCCCATTTTGGGAATCAAACACAAGATCTTACTATTACAAAGAGAAGCAGCAACCACTGCATTGCAGGCCAATGCCTACTTTAAAATTGTTATTGCCGATGATGACTACCCATAATTGAATGAAATGTATCCCTTACTTCTAAAAAGTAATGAATCATGTGATGACACACATGTGCACCAATAAAATATGAATTAGTACACAAATATTGGTCTCATATTTTTTCAGTGTTTTGGACACCTTGGCAAAAATCATAGTGATGTGGCCTTCACATCTTAGTTATAAATAAGGGACTTGCCAAGTAAGGTGTTGTAAAAACTTGAGAGTGATTTGAAATTTCTATGTAAAATTTTGAAAAACACAAAATTAAGATGCTCAACTACTAGATCCTCTCTCTCACATCTCTTCAACTAAAATTGGTGCAGAAACATCTTCCACATACTTACAAACACAAAAACAGAAGGAAAATAAATAATAATATTAACCCAACAAAATAAGAACAAATAAATGAGAAAAGAGACAAACTAAAAAGATGGATCCCCAAATTTTCCAAGTAAAATAATACCCGTGTGTATGCAAGGGATAAGCAGATCGCTCTCAAAACCAGAATGGCAGAATCCTCGTTCAACCACCGAACACCACGAGCCCAGCGGCCACTGGACAAAGGACACCACAAAGGACACACAGGACTGGAAACTAGAGCTCCCAAACACATCATCACCTCTCGCAGGAAGATCCCGAAGCCCCACCGGCACCCTGACACGACAAAACAGACCCACATTCTCTGTCTGCAACATAGCGGGAAGGCTCAAACATGGATCCCTCCGAACAGTTTTCACTCCTAAGAAACTGGTAACAGTTTATCCTCTTTAGAATGCCCTTAATTATACTGCTGGAAACACTCTATAATCCTTAGTAGCAACAGAATCACCCCAATTGCTGGCAATCTGTTGGGCTTCCTTACAGGTGTGAAGCAAATGTTCTTGTTCCTCCTCATCACAGCTACTAACCCATTCATCCTCCAGATCACTGATAATCTTGACCACCATCATTCTCATTGTCTTCCCTCCGAGCAACCTCCTTGCACTTTCCCTCATGACCTTGATTCAAAAACCCTCTTCCCAATCGTCATTGCCCTCCTGAATAACTGCCATGTCAAACTAACTGCAATTTGTCTAAAAAATTAAAATAGCTTTGATTGGGAAGCATTTAACGAAAATGTTGCATTAATATGACAATTGGTGTTGAAGGAGTTTGAGAAGGACCTACCAGCCACTTGAGAATGCCAAAACCTAGATTGTGTCGGAAACGGGTTACCAGATATTTGGGTGTATTGTATAAAACTAATCTAAAAACCCGCATAGGTGTCTTCAATTTGTGGACGGAGGATTTGAGGAAAGCTTAGTACAAGGATCCATATAAAACAACAGATGGCGAAGCATGTTAGGAGGAATGTTGTCACATGGCAAAAAATGAGATTGAAAATAGAATCTACAATGACTTCATAAGTTCTTGGGAAAACACCCATTTAATTTTTCATAGCCAAACCAGATCATTCTCTTAGAAGACCAAATGATGTCATCTATTTTTAACAGTGAAAAGCAGAAGATGATCATGGATAGATCCAGCAACCCAAGGCCGAGTAACGTTAGTAGCAGTAGTAGTACTAGTTCTATAAAAGCCCTTGGTAGCTATCTTTCTAGGATGCAACCCACACCGGAGGCGGCACACCAAAATGTTGTGATAATCATGGATGCTTCCAAAGAGATTGACTCTTCAGCATTATTTTGGCCAATTGAGTGTTTAAATCTCAAGAATGGGGATTCCCTCACGCTCCTTATAATCGTTCACGAAGTCGATGTTAATCCCAAAAGTGGACGGATTTGTAAGAGTTTCCCATTACAGTATGAAAAACATATATAATTCTTATTCTGCTCACAAGCAAGCACTTCACTCTGCCATGCATTTTTCATTTTCAAATTTTGAAGCTTGGTATAGATTTTTTTTGTTGTATCCTTGCCTATCCATCGCTGGTTTTTATCATTCTCATGAACTGCATAAGCCTGTAGCCTATTATCTAGTAGTAATTATTATTTTAATAACTTACTGTTAAGAATTTTTGAGTGTTTTTTTGTTTTGATTTGTGGTGCAGATAAAGCTGAAGCGAATTTGAAAAAAAATATGGCTTGGGTGTACGCTAAATTAGTGATTGGAAAAGAAATGGAAATGAAAAGGGAAGAGTGCCTCAAAAACGTTCTAGTTGAACTTATTCGTAGAGAATGTGAATATAAACAGGTATGAAATCATTTGAGTATAAATTTTTAGTATCAATTGTATATGTTTTTTAATTGACGATTTGGATCACACTTTGAATTTGATGTTTTGGATCATGGGGATGATCTATTATTAGAAAGAAGTGAAGGATTGCAGACTTAGACTCACATCTGTCTCTTTTTAAAATTATGTTCTTTTTAATAATGAACCATTAAATGTCACTTTAAATATTGATTATAAGACATACACAATTGATTTCAAAAACAATCTCTCGAATGTTCTCAAATTCATATCAAATACAGTATAACATTTATATTAATCTTTTAAAAACAGAAATAATTCAAATACTATTTTAGATTCTTGTACTGCATTTTACATCATTGTTCTAAGTTCTAACCAACCTAGCAGACATTTACATCAAAGATATCAGTGCAAATTATCCATACTTCTAAATCTGTTTGAGTCCAAGACTTTTCACTAAGTTTTCCGGTTGTGTCATCATCAGATTCAATTTGATATGGAAGTGAGAGCTGGAGCTTCCACCAAGGTAGTCGCCTTGCAAGCAGCCAGAGAGTTTAAAGCTACATGGATTGTTTTAGACAGGTGTTATGCGATTCTTGAGCTTTTTATACCAGGGGGTTACAGAACATACCTTCTAGGCTTCTAAATATTGTTTTTTATATCGATACAAAAGGTTTTAGATATAAATCACCTCACATTTTTGCACAAAAGTGATAGAATGCTATAAATTATATATATGTTGCCTGTCAGGTCTATAAAGAAGGATGCCAAGTACTTCAAGGAGAACCTAGTTTGCTTTATTTCAAAAGTGACGAGGAACAACAAAGTGAAAATTCTGAGAGGAAACATAAGTGCAAATGCAAAAGCAGGCAACGGTCTCCTTGCAGAAGGGAGAACAAGGAACAGTGGATGTGACAGTCTAATGGAATCTATGGAATCGCCTGATTCTGTTGTCTTCAAAAGGATTTATGAAGAAACACCCACCCCTGTTGAAGAACGGCCAGAAGACCTATTCAGTCTCGAGATTAGTCCTGCCGAGCAGATAACATTTGCTAAAGGTATTTAAGTGTTGTTTTCATTTGATGAAATCTCATTTGAGGGGCATCACCAGCTAGTTGGATCTGGTATTTTGTTCAATTTGAAATTTTATATAGTTTTAGATATTCTAATGTATTTTTTAATATATTATATGTTTTAATGGTTCAAAAATCAAAAGTTATTTTATTTGTATTAACCAGAATTCACCTCTGATCATTTCCGTTTAAGAATAACCAAACTCCATACTTTTATCAATTACAGTCATTCCTGTTTATGAACAATTTACCTATCTCTATGGACTATGTGTGTATCTTAAGACCTTATAATTGATTCTTTCAGATTATTATAAGCAGAGGCTACCTTTAGCATCTAATATTAACCAACAAGCCGACTCCAACCAAGATCCACTGTCTTCTGCAGAAACCCTCTATTTTTCAGGTAATTGTTGTTGTATACTTTCAATCTGGATAGGATCAACCGCACTAATTAATTAGAAACTTGGGTGTTATTTTGAATATTTTCTATTTTTGTTCATGTATTTAAGATTTAAATTTATTCTTGTTTGCATGATATCATACAGTATGTAAAATCATCACTTTTGATTTGTCTATTTTATTTGTACATACTTATTAAGTGAAAGAAAAGAGTTTTTTTTTTTTTAAATAGTTAAATTTTTCCAGTAGTAAATGTTTTACTGCACTGGGTTTTCCTAAAAGAGTTTTCCCAATCTTTGCTTTATATGTTTTTGTTTCCCAGTCTTCTGTAGAATGGAAACTGTTTACTTGTAGCTAAGCAACATATGGTGTTATCAGGACAACACATCAATCTCAATTATAATTGGCATTGGACATCATTAGCTGCTCTTAGCCCAGGTCATACTCATGATATTCCTAGTTTCTGTTAAAGACACTATTCAAATTGATAACTAGTCTAACTGATGCTTCTCATACCAGTGGTAGTTTGTACTCTTTTTAGCTAGGTACTCTGACATCTTCTCCTATGTTGTAGCTAAAAGTTTTCTATTTTTGTATCTGCTGAAATCTCCTCTTATTTCTTATCTATTCTAACCTAGCTGTACTTTTCCAACACCACTGACCCAGATGCCAACTTCAATATAACTTCTTTGTTTTAAAATCAAGTAGATACATAATATATATCACATAAAAGCTCAAATGAAAGTTGTGTGAAAACATAAGTAAAAAGAAAAATATACCAATAACTTTGATAGGTTGTGCACTCCAATTCAGTCATCTAAGATCGCAAAATGCCAATTCAATTTCTCTCCTTACAAAGTTATGCAAATTCTGTGACAGACGATGGCAGCAACAATGGAGACATAGTAGGAGACACTGAAAAAGTGAAGACAGTAGTGGAAAATTTCATATCCAATCTGAAATTACCAGAAGGAAGCTTTGCATCTCCGGCAGATCCCTGTTCAGTATGTCAATACAAGTCATCCCTTATAATGGGGCAGGAACTAATAAAATACACATATGCAGAGCTTGAAGAAGCCACAAACAAATTCTCAGAAGAGAACTGGCTTTCAAGAAGTGGGTCAAGGCCTGTTTATAAGGGTCGCTTAAAACAAGGATTGTACATTGCAGTAAAAGCTCATAAACATGCAAGTTATGTGCAGCTAAGAGCTGAATTCGAGTCTGAAGTTGAAGGCATAAGTCGTGCACAGCATAAGAACCTTGTAATGCTTCTGGGATATTGCTCAGAGGGTAATCACAGATTTCTTGTTTACGAGTATATCTGCAATGGGTCTCTCTATTCCCATCTCTATGGTAAGCCCTAGGCACCGTTTTTGTGAATTCGGATTATTTTCACTCTGCATTTCTTTCGGGGTTCCTGAACTTTTGTACAATGATAATCAAAGCGAGCGACAGAAAAGTGTTGAATTGGCAAGAGAGGAGAAAAATAGCAATCGGAGCTGCCAGAGGTATCCGTTACTTGCACGAAGAGTGCAGAGGTCGTCAGATTGTTCATGGTGACCTCCGTCTCAATAAGATTCTTCTTACCCATAACTTGGAACCCATGGTATGCATATCTCTAAACTTATGAATAATATCACTTTTTTAGAATTTTGATTGGAATATATTTTTTGATTTTGATTGTGTGTTTTTTTTTGTATCAATGTTTCAGATCATATTTTATGATCTATCATCATTTTCTTTTCTTGCACTCTTTCATTCTGATGATGAATCATAGAGTATCATCTGAAATGTTGATGTAAAAATGAATACACAATAGAAACCAGAAACATATTCCAATCAATTAAGAAATAGTGAAAAACTAATGTATTTGATTGTAGAATTTTATCAAAATAGGTGTTCCATTAGATTTACAAAGTTGGCTTTCTGTTTTTCTCCTTTTCCCCTTTTCCCTACTATATAAAATTGGAGTTTGGTATGATCTGAAAAAGAAAAAGAATATATAATGTATTTAAAGCTATTTTTTATATCATATCTTTATAAATGTTCTTATATTGGAAGCTAATTTTTTGTAATTTCTTTTAAAGAGGAAAATGCTATTTATATAAATTATTTTAAGATAGTCAATTAAATTAGGATGATGAATAAATTTAACTTAAGATAATAGATTGAGATTGGAAACAATAAGTTAGAGTAGCAAATGAATTTTATTTAAGATGATGTGTTATAATGGAAATTATAATTTTTTTAAAAGCATATATATATTATATCAATATTAAAATAGTCACATATTTATATAGATACAATATGGGTTATGTCATATTTCTATCAGGATTCAACTCTGTAGTAATTTGAGTCGAATTCATTGACCCATGGTTCATGAATGGTGGTTCACAAGAACCCATCTCTCATGAGGATGAATGGAACACTTAACACTCATTGCCTCTAGGTGATGCTCACAGAGGTGAAGCACTGGGACTTCCTTGGAGGTCACCCATCCTAGTACTACTCCAACTTGAGCACGCTTAACTACGAAGTTTCCTCTATGGTTAAGCCCTCTCTACTTGCTACCCCATTTGCAAAACCTTCAAC
The DNA here is from genome assembly GCA_027943335.1 of Chamaecyparis obtusa. Lineage (NCBI taxonomy): Eukaryota > Viridiplantae > Streptophyta > Pinopsida > Cupressales > Cupressaceae > Chamaecyparis > Chamaecyparis obtusa. The sequence goes on along the minus strand of BSBK01001339.1, from coordinate 505,614 downwards.
AATTGTTGTGCCTTATGAACCATTCATTAGAAAGCCCCTTAAGCTCATCAATCGATAAGTAGGAGATATTTTCCACAACAAGTCAAATTGTGATATTTCTATCAAGATTCATTTGTGTAGTAATTTGAATCAAACCAAAACTTGCTATGGAAAGTATCTCCTACTCATCAATATGCGTTATGTTTGAGAGAAAAACTCAACCAAAACATGCAGATTAAAAAAATTGACTACTTTGAAACAAAATTGGGTGCTATGCATAATCAAATGAGATACAAATTGCAAGGATGTTTTTACAAGGAGCAGAACTCCATAGGGTGCAATACAAAATTAGCACGACTAAGCAAAATAGATTAGACCAACAATATTTTAGACCCAGTCTAGCACATTTTCATAATTCTTCTCTTCCTTGACCTTGGTTAGAGGTAGGACACTATACCATTGTCTTGCTTGATGAAGCCTCAAGGGGATCATAATGTTGTATTGGAGCATCCAAGGGAGTTGATGGATCTCTTTGCAATCGGTCGATGGACATGTTCATGAGTAAATTTAAATATGGAAGCTAATTAATTAAATATATGGGTAATAAGCTCTAAATTTGATGAAGATATCATCAT